>JAWPHD010014665.1:0-59798 GCA_037043455.1 Cyrtodaria siliqua | reverse complement strand
ATATATACGTGTAAGAACGGAATGTATATGTGTAAGAACGGAATATATATGTGTAAGAACGGAATATATATGCGTCAGAACGGAATATATATGCGTAAAACTGAATATATATGTGTAACTACTGAATATATATGCGTAAGAATTGAATATATATGCATAAAACTGAATATATATGCGTAAGAACTGAATATATATGCGTAAAAACTGAATATATATGCGTAAAACTGAATATATATGTCTAAGAACTGAATATATATCCGAAAGAACTGAATATATATGCGTAAGAACTGAATATATATGCGTAAGAACGGAATATATATGTGTTAGAACGGAATATATATGTGTAAGAACTGAATATATATGCGTAAGAACTGAATATATATGTGTAAGAACTGAATATATTTGTAAGAACTGAATATATATGTGTTAGAACTGAATATGTATTCGTAAGAACTGAATATATATGCGTAAAACTGAATATATATGTGTAAGAACGGAATATATATGTGTAAGAACTGAATATATATGTATAAGAACTGAATATATATGTGGAAGAACTGAATATATATGTGTAAGAACTGAATATATATGCGTAAGAACTGAATATTTATGCGTAAAACTGAATATGTATGTGTAAGAACTGAATATATATGCGTAAGAACTGAATATATATGCGTAAGAACTGAATATATATGCGTAAGAACTGAATATATATGCGTAAAACTGAATATATATGTGTAAGAACTGAATATATATGCGTAAGAATTGAATATATATGCGTAAGAACTGAAGATATATGTCTGAGAACTGAATATATATCCGTAAGAACTGAATATATATGCGTAAGAACTGAATATATATGCGTAAGAACGGAATATATATGTGTAAGAACTGAACATATATGCGTAAGAACTGAATTTATATGCGTAAGAACTGAATATATATGCGTAAAAATGAATATATATGTGTAAGAACTGAATATATATGCGTAAGAACTGAATATATATGCGTAAGAACTGAATATATATGCGTAAGAACTGAATATATATGCGTAAGAACGAAATATATATGTGTAAGAACGGAATATATATGCGTAAGAACTGAATATATATGCGTAAGAACTGAATATCTATGCGTAAGAACTGAATATATATGTGTAAGAACGGAATATATATGTGTAAGAACTAAATATATATGCGTAAGAACTGAATATATATGCGTAAAACTGAATATATATGTGTACAAACTGGATATATATCCGTAAGAACTGAATATATATGCGTAAGAACTGAATATATATGCGTTAGAACTGAATATATATGCGTAAAACTGAATATATATGTGTAATAACTGAATATATATGCGTAAGAACTGAATATATATGTCTAAGAACTGAATATATATGCTTAAGAACTGAATATATATGCGTAAGAACTGAATATATATGCGTAAGAACTGAATATATATGCGTAAAACTGAATATATATGTGTAAGAACTGAATATATATGCGTAAGAACTGAATATATATGCGTAAGAACTGAATAAATATGTCTAAGAACTGAATATATATGTGTAAGAACTGAATATATATGCGTAAGAACTGAATATATATGCTTAGGAACTGAATATATATGCGTAAAACTGAATATATATGTGTAAGAACTGAATATATATGTCTGAGAACTGAATATATATGTCTGAGAACTGAATATATATGCGTAAGAACTGAATATATATGCGTAAGAACGGAATATATATCCGTAAGAACTGAATATATATGCGTAAGAACTGAATTTATATGCGTAAGAACTGAATATATATGCGTAAAAATGAATATATATGTGTAAGAACTGAATATATATGCGTAGGAACTGAATATATATGCGTAAGAATTGAATATATATGCGTAAGAACTGAATATATATGCGTAAAACTGAATATATATGTGTAAGAACTGAATATATATGCGTAAGAACTGAGTATATATGTCTAAGAACTGAATATATATCCGTAAGAACTGAATATATATGCGTAAGAACTGAATATATATGCGTAAGAACTGAATATATATGTGTAAGAACGAAATATATATGTGTAAGAACGGAATATATATGCGTAAGAACTGAATATATATGCGTAAGAACTGAATATATATGTCTAAGAACTGAATATATATCCGTAAGAGCTGAATATCTATGCGTAAGAACTGAATATATATGCGTAAGAACGGAATATATATGCGTAAGAACTGAATATATATGCGTAAAACTGAATATATATGTGTACAAACTGGATATATATCCGTAAGAACTGAATATATATGCGTAAGAACTGAATATATATGCGTTAGAACTGAATATATATGCGTACAACTGAATATATATGTGTAAGAACTGAATATATATGCGTAAGAACTGAATATATATGTCTAAGAACTGAATATATATCTGTAAGAACTAATATATATGCGTAAAACTGAATATATATGTTTAAGAACTGAATATATATCCGTAAGAACTGAATATATATGCGTGAGAACTGAATATATATGCGTAAGAACTGAATATATATGTGTAAGAACGGAATATATTTGCGTAAGAACTGAATATATATGCGTAAAAACTGAATATATATGTCTAAGAACTGAATATATATGCTTAAGAACTGAATATATATGCGTAAGAACTGAATATATATGCGTAAGAACTAAATATATATGCGTAAGAACTGAATATATATGCGTAAGAACTGAATATATATGCGTAAGAACTGAATAAATATGTCTAAGAACTGAATATATATGTGTAAGAACTGAATATATATGCGTAAGAACTGAATATATATGCTTAGGAACTGAATATATATGCGTAAAACTGAATATATATGTGTAAGAACTGAATATATATGCGTAAGAATTGAATATATATGCGTAAGAACTGAAGATATATGTCTGAGAACTGAATATATATCCGTAAGAACTGAATATATATGCGTAAGAACTGAATATATATGCGTAAGAACGGAATATATATGTGTAAGAACTGAACATATATGCGTAAGAACTGAATTTATATGCGTAAGAACTGAATATATATGCGTAAAAATGAATATATATGTGTAAGAACTGAATATATATGCGTAAGAACTGAATATATATGCGTAAGAACTGAATATATATGCGTAAGAACTGAATATATATGTGTAAGAACGAAATATATATGTGTAAGAACGGAATATATATGCGTAAGAACTGAATATATATGCGTAAGAACTGAATATCTATGCGTAAGAACTGAATATATATGTGTAAGAACGGAATATATATGTGTAAGAACTAAATATATATGCGTAAGAACTGAATATATATGCGTAAAACTGAATATATATGTGTACAAACTGGATATATATCCGTAAGAACTGAATATATATGCGTAAGAACTGAATATATATGCGTTAGAACTGAATATATATGCGTAAAACTGAATATATATGTGTAATAACTGAATATATATGCGTAAGAACTGAATATATATGTCTAAGAACTGAATATATATGCTTAAGAACTGAATATATATGCGTAAGAACTGAATATATATGCGTAAGAACTAAATATATATGCGTAAGAACTGAATATATATGCGTAAGAACTGAATATATATGCGTAAGAACTGAATAAATATGTCTAAGAACTGAATATATATGCGTAAGAACTGAATATATATGCTTAGGAACTGAATATATATGCGTAAAACTGAATATATATGTGTAAGAACTGAATATATATGCGTAAGAATTGAATATATATGCGTAAGAACTGAAGATATATGTCTGAGAACTGAATATATATCCGTAAGAACTGAATATATATGCGTAAGAACTGAATATATATGCGTAAGAACGGAATATATATGCGTAAGAACTGGATATATATGCGTAAGAACTGAATTTATATGCGTAAGAACTGAATATATATGCGTAAAAATGAATATATATGTGTAAGAACTGAATATATATGCGTAAGAACTGAATATATATGCGTAAGAACTGAATATATATGCGTAAGAACTGAATATATATGTGTAAGAACTGAATATATATGTCTAAGAACTGAATATATATCCGTAAGAACTGAATATATATGCGTAAGAACTGAATATATATGCGTAAGAACTGAATATATGTGTAAGAACGAAATATATATGTGTGCGAACGGAATATATATGCGTAAGAACTGAATATATATGCGTAAGAACTGAATATATATGTCTAAGAACTGAATATATATCCGTAAGAGCTGAATATCTATGCGTAAGAACTGAATATATATGCGTAAGAACGGAATATATATGTGTAAGAACTGAATATATATGCGTAAGAACTGAATATATATGCGTAAAACTGAATATATATGTGTAAGAACTGAATATATATGCGTAAGAACTGAATATATATGTCTAAGAACTGAATATATATCTGTAAGAACTAATATATATGCGTAAAACTGAATATATATGTTTAAGAACTGAATATATATCCGTAAGAACTGAATATATATTCGTAAGAACTGAATATATATGCGTTAGAACAGAATATATATGCGTAAAACTGAATATATATGTGTAAGAACGGAATATTTGCGTAAGAACTGAATATATATGCGTAAAAACTGAATAGATATGTCTAAGAACTGAATATATATGCTTAAGAACTGAATATATATGCGTAAGAACTGAATATATATGCGTAAGAACTGAATATATATGCGTAAGAACTGAATATATATGCGTAAGAACTGAATATATATGTCTAAGAACTGAATATATATCCGTAAGAACTGAATATATATGTGTAAGAACTGAATATATATGTGTAAGAACTGAATATATATGCGTTAGAACTGAATATATATGCGTAAAACTGAATATCTATGTGTAAGAACTGAATATATATGTTTAAGAACTGAATATACATGTGTAAGAACAGAACATATATGCGTAAGAACTGAATATATATGCGTAAAACTGAATATATATGTGTAAGAACTGAATATATATGCTTAAGAGCTGAATATATATGCGTAAGAACTGAATATATATGCGTAAGAACTGAATATATATGCGTAAAACTGAATATATATGTCTAAGAACTGAATATATATTCGTAAGAACTGAATATATATGCGTAAGAACGGAATATATATGTGTTAGAACGGAATATATATGTGTAAGAACGGAATATATATGTGTAAGAACGGAATATATATGCGTAAGAACGGAATATATATTTGTAAGAACGGAAAATATATGTGTAAGAACGGAATATATATGTGTAAGAACTGAATATATATATGTGTAGGAACGGAATATATATGTGTAAGAACTGAATATATATGCGTAAGAACTGAATATATATGCTTAAGAACTGAATATATATGTCTAAGAACTGAATATATATGCGCAAGAACTGAATATATATGCGTAAGAACTGAATATATATGCTTAAAAACTGAATATGTATGTCTAAGAACTGAATATATATGCGCAAGAATTGAATATATGTGCGTAAGAACTCAATATATATGCTTAAAAACTGAATATATATGCGTAAAACTGAATATATATGTGTAAGAACTGAATATGCGTAAGAACTGAATATATATGCGTAAGAACTGAATATATATGCGTAAGAACTGAATATATATGTGTAAGAACTGAATATATATGCGTAAGAACTGACTATATATGCGTAATAACTGAATATATATGTCTAAGAACTCAATATATATGTGTAAAAACTGAATATATACGCGTAATAACTCAATATATATGCTTAGGAACTGAATATATATGCGTAAGAACTCAATATATATGCGTAATTACGGAATATATATGTGTAAGAACGGAATATATATGCGTAAGAACGGAATATATATGTGTAAGAACGGAATATATATGTGTAAGAACGGAAAATATATGTGTAAGAACGGAATATATATGTGTAAGAACTGAATATATATGTGTAAGAACTGAATATATATGCGTAATAACTGAATATAAATGCGTAAAACTGAATATATATGTGTAAGAATTGAATATATATGCGTAAGAACTCAATATATATGCTTAAGAACTGAATATATATGTGTAAGAATTGAATATATATGCGTAAGAACTCAATATATACATGTACTAATAGTAATATGTGAGTCAGGTATAAATATATATAACCTGTTACCATCTGCCTCACTTATATATATGCATTAAGCAATGACACACCTTTGTTAAGCATGTTCTCGTTTGTCTGGCAACACAATTCGGCCACCATACTTGTAATCTAGCGAAAACTGGACACAAGTTACATCTGACATCTGGTGACACAAGTAATCGAGCTTTATATACAATCTGTGACTTCCTCTAGAACAGAAAACACATCGTATTTAATAATTAGATTGCATCGCCAGGAATGTCGATCTGTGAGAGGGACATAGTGTAAATCAAACAAGAGATTTGCCGGCGTATGCAGATGCTTGTCTGTGTAGATTAAACCGGAATAACATAATGTTACAGGTGTGACACATGGGATAGCATGGTAGACTTTGAATCCTGGGATTTCGTGTTCGAGCCTCATCGGCGCCGCTGGGTTTCTTCGGTGTGTCCTTGTCAAAACACGTCCTCCAATCTCGTCAGTTATATGGGGTGTACGTAAACCCTGGTGGCGCCGTGTATCGGTCTTATCCTGAATATACGTTAAACCGTAGGAATCTACTTTGGCATTGTACCTGAACAATGCGTTGACAATACATTAAACAAGAGTTCAAATTATATACAAAACTTCTCCATGACATTTTATCTTGATACATATTACCAAAATCATGAAAATAGAATAAAAGAAAATATCCAAATTATATTTTTAGGTACAGTTACCTTGATTTCGTATTTAAATAGCTATTCCAAGCGTTCTGTTGATATGGACCTAGACCACCATTATTTTTTACATAGGCCTGTTAATAAATACCTGCACGGAAATATCCAATCCAAATATGCTGGCCATATAAACACACAATGTAGTATCAGTCTGACCCAGTCAGTGCAACACAAAAATGGCCTTAGATGATCGCGTGACCTGCTTTTTTCCAAGATATTTTCCAAACTGAAAGTATCCACCTTCTGTCTGAATTCTGAGGTCAAAATTACGAAAGTACACTTCAAACTGTGCTTCACAAAAAGTAGTGCAGCATGTCCATCTTACATACAATTTGGATGTGATTTTAACTAGAAGGAAGTTAAATGCTTCAGAAATAAAGGAAAACATTCAATACATACCAGTCCTGTGTCTTTCACCACTTCTATGCTTCTCAGTAACTTACTCAATAGTTTAAATTACCTAAGACTACTTTTGCGTTCCACCAAATTGACCACATGGTACCGCAGCCTATATGGAGTATTCATGCCTTCTGTTGATATGAAGAGAATCGTATCCATAAAGGATCCTTGTGATACCTAAAACGACACTAAAATGCAAACCAATGATCAGTTCATTGTAACAGTAATCTTGACTCCAACATGAAATGCAATCCCTATCTTCCGTTTAATATGGTGAATGTGTTCATGAAATTGCTGGTTGTTACATTTCACGAAAATAAAGCTATTGAGCCAAATCCGATTGTGTACGTAATGGTGAGTTTAACATTTGCCTCAGTAACCGCACAAGCACTATGACTTTAATTAGTTTGATATGAGTAATATATTCATGAAACTAATTGTTGCCTTAACCCAAAATAGATAAAATCCATGTTATACTTAATAGTAACACTGAGTTTAATATTTGCCTGAGTAACCGTACAAGCATCATGAATTCATTTTGATATGTAAAACTAGCCATAAAACTAAATCTTGATAACTTTTACACAACCAGTTCGAAGGAAAATGCGATACATAAGGATCACTTTGTCGTCCGTCAGTCCGTCCGTCAGTCCGTCACGAAAACTACGCTGGCTATAACTTTCTCATTTCTTGATATTTCTTCATCAAACTTTCAATATATACTCATCATGACATTTAAAGGTCAAGGTCACACTGAAGGTCATTATATGGGTTAAATACTAATTTTTTTCTTCAGGAAAAGTTAACGTTGGCTAAAACTTTCTCATTTCTTGATATTTCTTCATCAAACTTTCTATAATCACCATGACAGCGTCGACATGGCCATACTAAAATATAAAGGTTAAGGTCACAATGAAGGTCATTATATGGGTTAAAATTAATACTATTTTCTTTCTTCACGAACACTTAACGTTGGCTATAACTTTCTCATTTCTTGATATTTCTTCATCAAACATTCAATATATACTCATCATGACAAGATCGACATGAACATACTAAGATATAAAGGTCAAGGTCAAACTGAAGGTCATAATATGGGTTAAATACTAATTATTTTCTTCACAAAAACGTAACGTTGGCTGTAACTTTCTCATTTCTTGATATTTCTTCATCAAACTTTCAATATATAATCATCATGACAGTGTCGACATGACCATACTAAAATATAAAGGTCAAGGTCAAACTGAAGGTTATTATATGACCATACTAAAACAAAAAGGTAAAGATCACACTGAAGGTCAATATATGAGTTAAATACTTTTTATGGTCTTCACGAATACTTTAAGGTTGGCTATAACGTTCTCATTTCTTGATATTTCTTCATCAAATTTTCCATATATGCTCATCATGACATCGACATGACCATTCCAAATATATTCACGTCAAGGTCAAACTGAAGGTCATTATATGGATTAAATATTCAATTTTACCTCCCGAAAAATTAGTCAGGCTAGTTTGTCAAGGTCATTTATCAGGGTCCAAACAAACTTGTTATACTGACTAAACGCTGACAGGCGACACACGTGTTCCGTCTAGTTATTATTATATGTGGATTTACTTTTGGTAGGAACATACTATACCATGATGATGTCAGTATGTACAGCGTTTGAAAACTATGTGTCTTTTGGTATCTAAGTAATGGACTTAATCGCACACTTTAATGTAAAACGTAATATCGGTGTGAAAAGTTGGTAAAAGCCATTCGTATTTACCTATTTTTGTACGAAAATATAATGCTGCCATATAGATGTGTGTATGAAGTTTGAAAGCAGTAAGGACTGAAGTATCTGTGAAATGAATTTAATCAAACACTTGACTTGAATATAAAACGTTAATGTTTATGGAAAAAAAGGTCATGTGTATTTTATTTAGGAAAATATGATGCTGTCATGTGTATGTAAACTAGACCTTTGATGTCAAAGATGTGTACAGACTCTTGAATGTCAAACTTGAATTTACGTACGGACGAACAAACAAGCAGGGTGCACTATTTCGGCATCTGCATCGTCTTTGTGATGCAACATCAGCTGGATTCAGGCGTCTGGTGGTGATATCGTCTGGGCTCTATTCAACGTATGTGACTTTTTCTGGAAAACATATTTAAACTAGATGAATATCTTACTGCGACAGGTACGTTGAGCCAAGCGACAGGTTCGTTGAGTCATACGTCAAAATAGGCCAATGTTGGTAATTGCGAACTATTTTTAATATAAATGCTGGCGATCAGTATTCGACGATCAGGTGTCCAAGCACACATGTGTTATTACGTTTCACCTGTGCACTCCATCAAACGTTTGGTGAAAGAAGTATTTGGACCATCTGTCTAACATCTGTGGCTCTAACGAGAAAATGTACAGACCTACGTAGTGAAGAAATATTAAGAGTTTGTCAATACAATTATGGATAACTAAAACGTTTGAACACACAAATAGTATATTAGAACCGGAAACTCTATCTTCAGACGCATTAACGGACATTTTTACGGACGTCGTTGTCGCGATTTTTACCAAATCGGATTGAACACAAACAAGAAGTTGAGATTATCCTAGTGTGGTGCACATAGTGCACATAGTGCACATACGGTAACATGTGTACTATTTTGCCGCCATATTCAGTTGGTTCCATCTAACTTCTGATGGCGGAATCATTCGTATTCCATATACCATCTGCGACTTCATCTAGAAAAGAAAACATATATGTTTTAAACAAGACGGTTACGGTTGGCATGCCGGGCAGGTAGTCGGGTGGATTATTTGTTGAAACTGACCCGTAATTTATCATAATTATGACGTATTTAAAGGTTTTGTTTGATAAACCAATTTTCTTACATTACTGTGCAGAAACCGGCTTTGTTTCGGTTAATGGCAATAACGCATTTTAGGTCTAAGTGCGAGAGTCAGGATGACAATAACAGACGTTGGAAATTTAAGGTACAAATGGGACTACAACTCTGCCAGAAATGTCAAAATCAAACGCCGTAAACATACACATATCTACTTGTCTACAGTTCATCGAGGATATGATGCCATACAGTTTTGGATGCATAATAAGACACACAAGAAAAACGTCAACATATGTTGTAAATAGAGTAGTTTCTGTTAAACATGTTAAAAAACAATGTCTCCAACACATCCCCCATCCCAAAACCCACACTGCTCTCTGCACTAAACCTTGCTAAACGTCAGATAAAATACATATTGCTAGGTTCAAATCTGTACATGATACCAAAGACATGTGACAGGTTTGGAGGTAATGGGTTAATACCGTTAAAAAGATTTCCAACAACAAGAGTACATACTTAGCCGGCAATGATCACATGAAAATCTAAGTTGGAAAGGGCCATAACTCTGCCAAGTGTTAGCAGACAAAATGGTGTTGCCAGTCGCATGATGCTGAAGAAGTATACACCGCTTGGAGACAATTTATAACTGGAGCTGTCAGATGACAGTGCATTTGACTTTCGAGGCCTATGTATTGTCATTGCAAGATAGTGTCTCCCCTATACATAGCTTGCCTATCAAGTGAGTTTCGTAGTAAGGAATGTCCAAATATAGAGACTAAGTTAATATATGTTAAAAGTAAACGTCAAGGTCAAAGGTAGGGTGACAGTATTGCACATATAAATCTTCCTTTAATATAAGGTCAAGGTCAATGGTAGGATAGGCTTAGTCAAATGGTAAGGGCCTACCTCAGTGAATGTTCACAGTTAATATATGTTAAAAGTAAACGTCAAGGTCAAAGGTAGGGTGACAGTATTGAACATATAAATCTTCCTTGGTAGGATAGGCTTATTCAAATGGTAAGGGCCTACCCCAGTGAATGTTTACACCAAGTTTCAACCAAGAAAAAACATCTGTTCTTTTGTCTTTAAAGGTCAAGATCGATGATGCCGTGGGGCTTAATCAGAGGGTAAGGACCTACCCAAACTGTTCTTTTGTCTTTTAAGGTCAAGATCGATGATGCCGTGGGGATTAATCAGAGGGTAAGGACCCACCCAAATGAATGTTCATAAAACGTTCCAAAACAATGATTTTGACGGTGTTGAAGATATTAACCTTCCAAATCTAACCACCAAAATTGTTGACGGCTCCGTCGTCGTCGCCGCCGGAAAAGCGATCTCTGTATTTTGCCTTTTCATTCGAAAGACGAGACAAAAAACTGGCAGAACTCTGTTAAAAGTCATAACAGAGTTATTGCATTTGTATGTATGAGTTTCTCTTTTAAAAGTGAATACATGTGTACATTGTCATTGAATACATTAAAGCGAATTCTTCGATGTGAGCTATAGTAAGAAGTTAACAGCCGCAGTCTCTGGCAAGTAGAATTGCTTGCCTTTTCTTCGAAAAGTGAGGGTAAAAATGTAGAGGAATTTAGGTGACACAAGTTCCAAAGGACTCATACAACAATGTTATTTTGAGAAGTTCCCATAACTCTGCTAAATATTGTCAGACAAAATTAGGAGGAGTTCAAGCTAAAAACGGTCTCACTTGTAGTAAATGTGCAAAGAAAACATCAAGTCGGAAAATGGTCGTAAATCTATAAAATCATGTTGCCAGCTGCATAAATGGGCATGCTAATGAGCAGATGTACATAGTTTGGAAGGAATATGTAGAACAACCGTAGGCGGAGTTCAGATGACAAGTGTTGTCCTTTGTTGGCAATGAGATTAGAAAGTCTAAGTCGAAAAGATCCATTATCTGAATTAAAGTGTCAGAACAAAACCATTTGTCAGGTGGACATCTGGTTAAGATTTTGAAGATGTGTACAAAGTTTGGAAGCAATATATATATATGCTATAAACACTATAGGATGAGTATGCAATACGCACACACAAGCTAAGTCATAACAGGGCCTTAACTTTGCATACAAATGTCAGATCAAACTCCTGTACCTAGGTGGACTTCTGATCAATCATAGCATGATGCTGAACAAGTGTACAATGTGTAAAATTCTGTATGATGATTTCAAATGTCCCCATTTACAGGCAAAGAGAGTACTAAGAGCAGATTGCCAGGTGCGAAGGAGCCCAGGGTATATGCTGGTTGAGTGGTTATATCCATCTGTTCATGCCCAGTTAGTGTATATATGGTTATAGGGTGGGGATCTTAATGGTTTCCAAGTTATGACCGAGGGGCTATGTCCCCAGGGGTGGGGAAGGAGATCGGAGTCTATGCTGGTTGGGTGGTTATATCTGTCTGTTCGTGCCCATTAAATGTATATATGGTTAAAGGATGGGGATCTCAATGGTTTCCCAAGTCATGATAGAGTGGCTATGTCCCCAGGGGTGGGGAAGCAACCCGGTGTCTATGCTGGTTAGATGGTTGTATCTGTCTGTTCATGTGGTTATAGGGTGGGGATCTCAAAGGTTACACAGTTATGACTCTCGGGGGGCCCAACCACACCCTCATGTCTCAC
Source organism: Cyrtodaria siliqua (assembly GCA_037043455.1). Classification (NCBI taxonomy): domain Eukaryota; kingdom Metazoa; phylum Mollusca; class Bivalvia; order Adapedonta; family Hiatellidae; genus Cyrtodaria; species Cyrtodaria siliqua. Next base: position 47,000 of record JAWPHD010014665.1, on the reverse strand, counting down.
CTCTTGTGATCCCCGGGGCGGGTCCAATTGTAAACCTAGGGTCACCATTTGAGCAAACTTGGTAGAGTACTACTAGACGATGCTACATACAAGATATCTAAGCTGCAGCCCTTTTTGTTTAGGAGAAGAAGATTTTGAAGTGTTTTTCCTATATACTTCTATGTAAAAATGATTTACCAATTCAGGGGCCACAATTTTGTCGACACAGCTTGTTAAGGAGCATGTAAAGGCCAGTATAATGGAAGATTCGACTGCCAAACCTTGTTAAGGTGTATGTAAGGACAAGTTTAAAGGAAAAAATCAAACTGACAAACTTTGTTAAGGTGCATGTAAGGGCCAGTATAATGGAAGATTCAGACTGACACACCTGGTTAAGGTGTATGTAAGGTCCAGTATACTGGAAGAATCGGAATGACACACATTAAGGTGTATGAAGGGGCCAGTTGAATGGAAGAATCAGATCGATATAGATTGTAAAGGTGTATATAAGGGCCAGTAAAATGGAAGAATCGGACGGACACAACTTGTTAAGGTACATGTAAGGGCCAGTATAATGGAAGAATCAGATCAAAACAACATGTTTAGCTGCATGTTAGTGCCAGTATAATATAAGAATCAGGCTAACAAACCTGTTTAAGGTGTATATAAGGGGCAGTATAATGGACGAACTAGACTGAAACACCTCGTTGTGATATATATAAAGGCCATTATAATGGTAGAATCAGACTAACACACCTTTTTAAGGTGTAAAAAAGGGCCAGTTGATTGGACGAATCAGACTGACACACCTTGTTACGGTGCTTGTAAGGGTCAGTATATTAGAAGAATCAGATCGACACAACTTGTTAATGTGTATATAAGGGTCAGTATAATGGACAAATCAGACTTACACACCTTGTTAGGGTGTATATTAGGGCCAGTTGAATGGTAGAATCGGACCGACAAGGCTTATTAAGGTATATATAACGGCCAGTATAATGGAACATTCATACTTGGACAATTTGATAAAGTGCATGTTAGGTCCAGTTGAAGGGAAAAGTCAGACTAACACTCCTTGTTAATGTGTATGTAAGGGCCGGTTGAATAGACGATTCAGATTGACACACCTTGTAAATGTGTATGTAAGGGCGAGTTGAATGGAAGTATCAGACAGAAACACTTTGCTAGAGTGTTTATAAGGGTCAGAATAATGGACGAATCAGACTGACTCACCTTGTTAAGGTGTATATATAAGGGCGAGTATGATGAACGAATTAGACTGACACGAATTGTTACGGTGCTTATCAGGACCAGTAGAATGGAAAAGTCAGACTGACACACCTTGTTAAGGTGTATGTAAGGGTTAGTTGAATGGAAGATTCAGATCGACACACCTTGTTAGGTGCATAAAAGGGACAGTATAAAGGAAGAATCAGATCGACATACCTTGTTAGAGTGTATGTAAGGGCCAGTTAAATGGAAGTTGAATGGAAGAATCAGACTGACACAACTTGTTAAGGTTGATATAAGGACCAGTCTAATGGACGAATCAGACTGACACAACTTGTTAAAGAATAGAGACGGAAACTCCTTGTTAAGGTGCATGTAGGGGCCAGCTGAATGGAAGGATCAGACTGACACAGCTTGTTAAGGTGCCAATTGAATGGAAGAATCAGACCGATGCACCTTGTTAAGGTGTATATTAGGTCAGCTAAATGGAAGAATCTGACCTTCTCTCCTTGTTAAGTTGTATGTAACGGCTAGTAGAATGGATGAATCTGATCGACAAATATTGAATGGAAAATTCTGACAGACACACCGTGTTAATGTGAATGTAAAAGCTTGAAGAACGGATGAATTAGATCGACACACATTGCTAAGGTTTATATAAGGACCATTATAATAGCCAAATCTGACTGACCCTCCTTGTTATGGTGTATATAAGGGCCAGTGGAATGGAAGAATAGAGACGGAAACACCTTGTTAAGGTGCATATATGGCCAGTTAAATGGTAGGATCAGACTGACACAGCCTGTTAAGGTGCCAGTTGAATGGAAGAATCAGACCGACGCACCTTGTTAAAGTGTATAGTAGGCCAGTTAAATGGAAGAATGAGACCGACATTACTAGTTAAGTTGTAAGTAAAATCTAGTAAAACGGGTGAACCAGATTAAAGTGTAGGTAAGGGCCAGGTGAATGGACGAAGTAGATCGACACAACTTTTTAAGGTATATATAAGTGCCAGTATAATGGAAGAATCAGACCGATACACCTTACTAAGTTGTATATAAGGGCCAGTTTATTGGCCGAATCAGACTGGCACACCTTGTTAGGGTGTATATAAAGTCCAGTAAAATAGCCAATGAATGGAAGAATAGAGACGGAACTTGTTAAGATGCATGTAGGGGCAAGTTGAATAGAAAGATCAGACTGCCACAGTTTGTTAAGGTGAGAGTTCAATAGAAGAATCAGACCGACGAACCTTGTTAAGGTTTTTGTTAGGCCAGTTAAATGGAAGAATGAGACCGACACTCCTTGTTAAGTTGTATGTAACGGCAAGTAGAATGGATGAATCAGATCGACACACCTTGCTTAAGTGTATGTAAGGGCCAATTGAATAGAAAAATCAGACAGATACACCTTGTTAAAGTGAATATAAAAGCTAGTAGAACGGATGAATCAGATCGACACACCTTGATATGGTTTATATAAGGACCAGTATATTAGCCAATTCTGACGGACCCAGCGTGTTAGGGTGTATATAAGGGCCAGAGGAATGGAATTGAATTGAATGTTGTTTAAAGCCTCATCAACACAGTATATGTTATTTAGAGCCGCCCCATAGAGAGGGGAAGGATACATAGGAATCCGGGAACCTGCCCTTCTCTTATTATCGAAAAGATTCCTATGGTTCTTTAACGACCTCGGAGGATAGACCGATACACGGGACCGCCCGGTTTACGTCCCCATCCGACAGACCGGGCTAAGGGAAAGTGTCTTGCCCAAGAACACACTGACGGAACTCTGTGGCACCACGGAGGATTGAACCCAGGGCCTCCGGTTACAAATACGCCGCGCTACCGACTGCGCCACGCCAGCCCTACAGAGGAATGGAAGAATGCATGTAGGGGCCAGTTAGATGGAAGAATAAGACTGACACAGCTTGTTAAGGTGCCAGTTGAATGAAATAATCAGACCGACGCACCTTATTAAAGTGTATTGTAGGCCAGTTAAATGGAAGAATGAGACGGACACTATTTGTTAAGTTTTATGAAAAAGCTAGTAGAACGGGTGAATCAGATCGACATACATTGTTAACGTGTAGGTAAGGGCCAGTTAAATGGATGAAGCAGATCGACACAACTTTTTAAGGTATATATAAGTGCCAGTATAATGGAAGAATCAGACTGACACAAATAGATAAGGTGTATATAAAGGCCAGTATAATGGATGAATAAGACATGACACACATTTTTAAGATGTATATACCGGCCAGTATAATGGCAAAATCAGACTTGCACACTTAGCTGAATGGAAGAATCAGACGGACATAAGGTGTATATAAGGGCCATTTGGTTGGATGAATCAGATCGACACACTTGTTAATATGTATATAAGGTCCAATTGAATGGAAAATCAGACTGACACACCTTGTTAAGGGTTATGTGAGGGTCAGATGAATAGAAGAATCAGATCTACACACTTTGTTAAGGTGTATGTAAGGACAAGCTGAATGGTAGAATCAAACTGACAAACCTTGTTAAAGTGCATGCAAGGGCCAGTATAACAGAAAATTCAGACTGATACACCTTGTTAAGGGGAATGTAAGGGCCAGTAAATTTGAATAATCAGAATGACGCACATTGTTAAGGGGCATGTAAGGGCCAGTATATTGGAAGAATAATAATTACACACCTAGTTAAGGGGCATGTAAGGGCTAGTATATTGGAAGTATCAGAATTACACACCTTGTTAAAGGGCATGTAAGGGCCAGTATATTGGAAGAATTATAATGACACACCTTGTTAAGAGGCAAGTAAGGGCCATTATATTGGAAGAATCAGAAGTACACACTTTGTTAAGGGGCATGTAAGGGCATATATATTGGAATAATCAGAATGACACACATTGTTACGGGGCATGTAAGGGACAGTGTACTGGAATAATCCGAATGACACACCTTGTTAAGTGGCATGTAAGTGTGGGTATATTGAAATAATCAGAATGACACACATTGTAAAGGGGCATGTAAGGGATAGTACATTGGAATAATCAGAATGACACACATTGTTAAGGGGCATGTAGGGGCCAGTATATTGGAATAATCAGAATGACACACTTTGTTAAGGGGCATGTAAGGGCCAGAATATTGGTATAATCAGAATGACAAATCTTTTTAAGGGGTATGTAAGGGACAGTTTATTGGAATAATCAGAATGACACACATTGTTAAGGGGCATGTAAGGGCCAGTATATTTGAAAAATCAGAATAAAACACATTGTTAAGGGGCATGTAAGGGCCAGTATATTGGAAGAATCAAAATGACACACATTGTTAAGGAGCATGTAAGGGCAAGTATATTGGCAGAATCAGAATGACACACCTTGTTAAGGGGCATGTAAGGGCCAGTATATTGGAATAATCAGAATGACACACCTTGTTAAGGGGCATGTAAGGGCCAGAATACTGGAATAATCAGAATGACACTCATTGTTTAGGGGCATGTAAGGGCTAGTATACTGGAATAATCAGTATGACACACATTGTTAAGGGCATGCAAGGGCCAGTATACTGGAATAATCAGAATGACACACATTGTTTAGGGGCATGTAAAGGCTAGTATACTGGAATAATCAGTATGACACACATTGTTAAGGGCATGTATGGGCCAGTATACTGGATTAATCAGAATGTTACACCTTGTTAAGGAGCATGTAAAGGACAGTTTATTGGAATAATCAGAATGACACACATTGTTAAGGGGCATGTAAAGGCCAGTATACTGGAAAAGTCAGAATGGTACACCTTGTTAAGGGGCATGTAAGGGCCAGTGTATTGGAATATTCAGAATGACACAATTTGTTAAGGGGCATGTAAGGGCCAGTATATTGGAATAATCAGAATTACACACCTTGTTAAGGGGCATGTAAGGGCCAGTATATTGGAATAATCAGAATGACACACATTGTTAAGGGGCATGTAAGGGCCAGTATATTGGAATAATCAGAATGACACACCTTGTTAAGGGACATGTAAGGGCCAGTATAATGGAATAATAAGAACGACACACATTGTTAAGGGGCATGTAAAGGCCAGTATATTGGAATAATCAGAATGACACATATTGTTAAGGGGCATATAAGGGCCAGTATACTGGAATATTCAGAATGACACACCATGTAAAGGGGCATTTAAGGGCCAGTATATTGGCATAATCAGAATGACACACATTGTTAAGGGGCTTCTAAGGGCCAGTACATTGGAATAATCAGAATAAGACACATTGTTAAGGTGCATGTAAAGGCCAGTATATTGGAAGAATCAGAATGAAAAACATTGTTTAGGGGCATGTAAGGGCCAGTATATTGGAATAATCAGAATGACACACATTGTTAAGGGGAATGTAAGGGCCAGTATATTGGAATAATCAGAATGACACACATTGTTCAGGGGCATGTAAGGGCCAGTATATTGGAATAATCAGAATGACACACTTTGTTAAGGGACATGTAAGGGCAAGTGTAATGGAAAAATAAGAATGACACACATTGTTAAGGGGCATGTAAGGGCCAGTATATTGGTAGAATCAGAATGAAACGCATTGTTTAGGAGCATGTATGGGCCAGTATATTAGAATAATCAGAATGACACACCTTGTTAAGGGGCATGTAAGGGCCAGATTGCTGGAATAATCAGAATGACACTCATTGTTTAGGGGCATGTAAGGGCTAGTATACTGGAATAATCAGTATGACACACATTGTTAAGGGCATGTAAGGGCCAGTATACTGGAATAATCAGAATGACACACATTGTTTAGGGGCATGTAAGGGCTAGTATACTGGAATAATCAGTATGACAAACATTGTTAAGGACATGTAAGGGCCAGTATACTGGATTAATCAGAATGTCACACCTGGTTAAGGAGCATGTAAAGGACAGTTTATTGGAATAATCAGAATGACAAACATTGTTAAGGGGCATGTAAAGGCCAGTATAAAGGAAAAGTCAGAATGGTACACCTTGTTAAGGGGCATGTAAGGGCCAGTGTATTGGAATATTCAGAATGACACAATTTATTAAGGGGCATGTAAGGGACAGTATATTGGAATAATCAGAATGACACACATTCTTAATGGGTATGTAAGGGCCAGTATATTGGAATAATCAGAATGACACACCTTGTTAAGGGACATGTAAGGGCCAGTATAATCGAATAATAAGAACGACACACATTGTTAAGGGGCATGTAAGGGCCAGTATATTGGAATAATCAGAATGACACATATTGTTAAGGGGCATATAAGGGCCAGTATACTGGAATATTCAGAATGACACACCATGTAAAGGGGCATGAAAGGGCCAGTATATTGTAATAATCAAAATGACACACATTGTTAAGGGGCTTGTAAGGGCCAGTACATTGGAATAATCAAAATGACACATTGTTAAGGGGCATGTAAGGGTCAGTATATTGGAAGAATCAGAATGAAAAACTTTGTTTAGGGGCATGTTAGGGCCAGTATATTGGAATAATCAGAATGACTCACATTGTTAAGGGGCATGAAAGGGCCAGTATATTGGAATAATCAGAATGACACACATAGTTAAGGGGCTTGTAAGGGACAGTATACTGGAATAATCAGAATGACAAACCTTGTTAAAGGGCATGTAATGGCCAGTATATTGGAATAATCAGAATGACACATATTTTTAAGGGGCATGTAAGGGCCAGTTTATTGGAATAAAAAGAATGACACACATTGTTAAGGGGCATGTAAGGGCCAGTATATTTGAAGAATCAGAATGAACCACATTGTTTTGGGGCATGTAAGGGCCAGTATATTGGAATAATCAGAAGGACACACATTGTTAAGGGGCATGTAAGGACCAGTATATTGGAATAATCAGAATGACACACATTGTTAAGGGGATTGAAGGGCCAGTATAGTGGAATTATCAGAATGACACACATTGTTAAGGGGCATGTAAGGGTCAGTATACTGGAATAATCAGAATGACACACATTGTTCAACGCATGTATGGGCCAGTATACTGGAATAGTCAGAATGACACACATTTTTAAGGGGCATGTTAGGGCCAGTATATTGAAATAATCAGAATGACACACATTGTTAAGGGGCAAGTAAAGGACAGTATATTGGAATAATCGGAATGACACAACTTGTTAAGGGGCATGTAAGGGCCAGTATATTGGAATAATCAGAATGAGACACATTGTTAAACGCATGTAAGGGCAAGTATACTGGAATAGTCAGAATGACACACATTTTTAAGGGGCATGTAAGGGCCAGTATATTGAAATAATCAGAATGACACACATTGTTAAGGGGCATTTAAAGGCCAGTATATTGGAATAATCAGAATGACACACATTGTTAAGGGGCATGTAAGGGCCAGTATAATGGAATAATCAGAATGACACACCTTGTTAAGGGACATGTAAAGGCCAGTATAATGGAATAATAAGAACGACACACATTGTTAAGGGGTATGTAAGGGCCAGTATATTGGAATAATCAGAATGACACATATTATTAAGGGGCATATAAGGGCCAGTATACTGCAATACTCAGAATGACACACCATGTAAAGGGGCATGAAAGGGCCAGTATATTGGAATAATCAGAATGACACACATTGTTAAGAGGCTTGTAAGGGCCAGTACATTGGAATAATCAGAATAAGACACATTGTTAAGGGGCATGTAGGAGCCAGTATATTGAAAGAATCAGAATGAAAAACATTGTTTAGGGGCATGTAAGGGCCAGTTTATTGGAATAATCAGAATGACACACATTGTTAAAGGCATGTAAGGGCCAGTATATTGGAATAATCAGAATGACACACATTGTTTAGGGGCATGTAAGGGCCAGTATATTGGAATAATCAGAATGACACACTTTGTTTAGGGACATGTAAGGGCAAGTGTAATGGAAAAACAAGAATGACACACATTGTTAAGGGGCATGTAAGGGCCAGTATATTGGAAGAATCAGAATGAAACACATTGTTTAGGAGCATGTACGGGCCAGTATATTAGCATAATCAGAATGACACACCTTGTTAAGGGACATGTCAGTGCCAGAATACTGGAATAATCAGAATGACACTCATTGTTTAGGGGTATGTAAGGGCTAGTATACTGGAATAATCAGTATGACACACATTGTTAAGGGAATGTAAGGGCCAGTATACTGGAATTATCAGAATGACACACATTGTTTAGGGGCATGTAAGGGCTAGTATACTGAAATAATCAGTATGACACACATTGTTATGGGCATGTAAGGGCCAGTATACTGGATTAATCAGAATGTCACACCTTGTTAAGGAGCATGTAAAGGACAGTTTATTGGAATAATCAGAATGACACACATTGTTAAGGGGCATGTAAAGGCCAGTATACTGGAAAAGTCAGAATGGTACACATTGTTAAGGGGCATTTAATGGCCAGTGTATTGGAATATTCAGAATGACACAATTTGTTAAGGGGCATGTAAGGGACAGTATACTGGAATAATCACAATGACACATATTGTTAAGGGGCATGTAAGGGCCGGTATATTGGAATAATCAGAATTGCATACATTGTTAAGGGGCATGTAAGGCCCAGTATATTGGAATAATCAGAATGACACACATTGTTAAGGGGCATGTAAGGGCCAGTATATTGGAAGAATCAGAATGATACACATTTATTAGGGGCATGTAAGGGCCAGTATATTGGAATAATCATAATGGCACACCTTGTTAAGGGACATGAAAGGGCCAGTTTAATGGAATAATAAGAATGACACAGATTGTTATGTGGCATGTCAAGGCAGGTATATTGAAATAATCAAAATGACACAGCTTGTTAAGGGGCATGTAAAGGCCAGTATTCTGGAATAATCAGAATGGCACACATTGTTAAGGGGCATGTAAGGGCCAGTATATTTAAACATTCAGAGAGACACAACTTGTTAAGAGGAATGTAAGGGCCAGTATATTGAAATAATCAGAATGACATACATTTTTAAGATGCATGTAAGGGCCAGTATATTGGAAGAATCAGAATGACACAAATTGTTCAGGGGCATGTAAGGGCCAGTATATTGAATAATCAGAATGACACACTTTGTTAAGGGACATATAAGGGCCAGTATAATGGAATAATAAGAACGACACACATTGTTAAGGGGCATGTAAGGGCCAGTATATTGAAATAATCAGAATGACACATAATGTTAAGGGGCATATAAGGGCCAGTATACTGGAATATTCAGAATGATACACCATGTAAAGGGGCATAAAAGGGCCAGTATATTGGAATAATCAGAATGACACACATTGTTAAGGGTCTTGTAAGGGCCAGTACATTGGAATAATCAAAATAAGACACATTGTTAAGGGGCATGTAAAGGCCAGTATATTGGACGAATCAGAATGAAAAACATTGTTTAGGGGCATGTAAGGGCCAATATATTGGAATAATCAGAATGACACACATTGTTAAGGGGAATGTAAGGGCCAGTATATTGGAATAATGAGAATGACAAACTTTGTTAAGGGACATGTAAGGGCAAGTGTAATGGAAAAATAAGAATAACACACATTGTTAAGGGGCATGTAAGGACCAGTATATTGGAAGAATCAGAATGAAACGCATTGTTTAGGAGCATGTATGGGCCAGTATATTGGAATAATCAGAATGACACACCTTGTTAAAGAGCATGTAAGGGCCAGAATACTGGAATAATCAGTATGACACTCATTGTTTAGGGGCATTTAAGGGCTAGTATACTGGAATAATCAGTATGACACACATTGTTAAGGGCATGTAAGAGCCAGTATACTGGAAAATTCAGAATGACACACATTGTTTAGGGGCATGTAAGGGCTAGTATACTGGATTAATCAGAATGTCACACCTTGTTAAGGAGCATGTAAAGGACAGTTTATTGGAATAATCAGAATGACACATATCGTTAAGGTGCATATAAGGGCCAGTATACTGGAATATTCAGAATGATACACCATGTAAAGCGGCATGAAAGGGCCAGTATATTGGAATAATCAGAATGACACACATTGTTAAGGGGCTTGTAAGGGCCAGTACATTGGAATAATCAGAATGACACACTTTGTTTAGGGGCATGTAAGGGCCAGTATATTGGAATAATCAGAATGACTCATATTGTTAAGGGGCATGAAAGGGCCAGTATATTGGAATAATCAGAATGACACACATTGTTAAGGGGCTTGTAAGGGACAGTATACTGGAATAATCAGAATGACAAACCTTGTTAATGGGCATGTAAGGGCCAGTATATTGGAATAATCAGAATGACACATATTTTTAAGGGGCATGTAAGGGCCAGTATATTGGAATAAAAAGAATGACACACATTGTTAAGGAGCATGTAAGGGCCAATATATTTGAAGAATCAGAATGAACCACATTGTTTTGGGGCATGTAAGGGCCAGTATATTTTAATAATCAGAAGGACACACATTGTTAAGGGGCATGTAAGGACCAGTATATTGGAATAATCAGAATGACACACATTGTTAAAGGGATTGAAGGGCCAGTATAGTGGAATTATCAGAATGACACACATTGTTAAGGGGCTTGTGAGGGTCAGTATACTGGAATAATCAGAATGACACACATTGTTAAACGCATGTTACAGCCAGTATACTGGAATAGTCAGAATGACACACATTTTTAAGGGGCATGTAAGGGCCAGTTTATTGAAATAATCAGAATGACACACATTGTTAAGGGGCATGTAAAGGCCAGTATATTGGAATAATCAGAATGACACAACTTGTTAAGGGGCATGTAAGGGCCAGTATATTGGAATAATCAGAATGACACACCTTGTTAAGGGGCATGTAAGGGCCAGTATATTGGAATAATCAGAATGACACACCTTGATAAGGGACATGTAAAGGCCAGTATATTGGAATAATAAGAAAGACACACATTGTTAAGGGGCATGTAAGGGCCAGTATATTGGAATAATCAGAATGACACATATTGTTAAGGGGCATATAAGGGCCAGTATTCTGGAATATTCAGAATGACACACCATGTAAAGGGGCATGAAAGGGCCAGTATATTGGAATAATCAGAATGACACACATGGTTAAGGGGCTTGTAATGGCCAGTACATTGGAATAATCAGAATAAGACGCATTGCTAAGGGGCATGTAAGGGCCAGTATATTGGAAGAATCAGAATGAAAAACTGTGTTTAGGGGCATGTAAGGGTCAGTTTATTGGAATAATCAGAATGACACACATTGTTAAGGGCATGTAAGGGCCAGTATATTGGAATAATCAGAATGACACACATTGTTTAGGGGCATGTAAGGGCCAGTATATTGGAACATTCAAAATGACACACATTGTTAAGGGGCATGTAAGGGCCAGTATAATGGAATAATCAATGACACACCTTGTTAAGGGGCATGTAAGGGCCAGTATATTGGAAGAATCAGAATGAAACACATTGTTTAGGAGCATGTACGGGCCAGTATATTGGAATAATCAGAATGACACACCTTGTTAAGGGACATGTAAGGGCCAGAATACTGGAATAATCAGAATGACACTCATTGTTTAGGGGCATGTAAGTGCTAGTATACTGGAATAATCAGTATGACACACATTGTTAAGGGCATGTAAGGGCCATTATACTGGAATAATCAGTATGACACACATTGTTTAGGGGCATGTAAGGGCTAGTATACTGGATTAATCAGAATGTCACACCTTGTTAAGGAGCATGTAAAGGACAGTTTATTGGAATAATCAGAATGACACACATTGTTAAGGGGTATGTAAAGGCCAGTATACTGGAAAAGTCAGAATGGTACACCTTGTTAAGGGGCATGTAAGGGCCAGTGTATTGGAATATTCAGAATGACACAATTTGTGAAGGGGCATGTAAGGGACAGTATATTGGAATAATCACAATGACACACATTGTTAAGGGGCATGTAAGGGCAAGTATATTGGAATAATCAGAATTGCATACATTGTTAAGGGACATGTAAGGGCCAGTATATTGGAATAATCAGAATGAAACAAATTGTTAAGGGGCATGTAAGGGCCAGTATATTGGAAGAATCAGAATGATACACATTGTTTAGGGGCATGTAAGGGCCAGTATATTGGAATAATCATAATGGCACACCTTGTTAAGGGACATGAAAGGGCCAGTATAATGGAATAATAAGAATGACACAGATTGTTATGTGGCATGTAAGGGCAGGTATATTGAAATAATCAAAATGACACAACTTGTTAAGGGGCATGTAAAGGCCAGTATTCTGGAATAATCAGAATGGCACACATTGTTAAGGGGCATGTAAGGGCCAGAATATTGAAACATTCAGACGGACACAACTTGTTAAGGGGAATGTAAGGGCCAGTATATTGAAATAATCAGAATGACATACATTTTTAAGATGCATGTAAGGGCCAGTATATTGGAAGAATCAGAATGACACAAATTGTTTAGTGGCATGTAAAGGCCAGTATATTGAATAATCAGAATGACACACTTTGTTAAGGGACAAGTAAGGGCCAGTATAATGGAATAATAAGAACAACACACATTGTTAAGGGGCATGTAAGGGCCAGTATATTGAAATAATCAGAATGACACATAATGTTAAGGGGTATATAAGGACCAGTATACTGGAATATTCAGAATGACACACCATGTAAAGGGGCATGAAAGGGCCAGTATATTGGAATAATCAGAATGACACACATTGTTAAGGGGCTTGTAAGGGCCAGTACATTGGAATAATCAGAATAAGACACATTGTTAAGGGGCATGTAAAGGCCAGTATATTGGAAGAATCAGAATGAAAAACTTTGTTTAGGGGCATGTAAGGGCCAGTATATTGGAATAATCAGAATGACTCACATTGTTAAGGGGCATGTAAGGGCCAGCATAATGGAATAATCATAAAGGCACACCTTGTTAAGGGACATGAATGGTCAAGTATAATGGAATAATAAGAATGACACAGATTGTTAAGGGGCATGTAACGGCCAGTATATTGAAACATTCAGACAGACACAACTTGTTAAGGGGAATGCAAGGGCCAGTATATTGAAATAATCAGAATGACATACATTCTTAAGATGTATGTAAGGGCCAGTATATTGGAAGAATCAGAATGACACAATTAGTTAAGGGACATGTAAGGGCAAGTATAATGGAATAATAAGAACGACACACATTGTTAAGGGGCATGTAAGGGCCAGTATATTGAAATAATCAGAATGACACATATTGTTAAGGGGCATAAAAGGGCCAGTATACTGGAATATTCAGAATGACACTCCATGTAAAGGGGCATGAAAGGGCCAGTATATTGGAATAATAAGAATGACACACATTGTTAAGGGGCTTGTAAGGGCCAGTACTTTGGAATAATCAGAATAAGACACATTGTTAAGGGGCATGTTAGGGCCAGTATATTGGAAGAATCAGAATGAAAAACTTTGTTTAGGGGCATGTAAGGCCCAGTATATTGGAATAATCAGAATGACTCACATTGTTAAGGGGCATGAAAGGGCCAGTATATTGGAATAATCAGAATGACACACATTGTTAAGGGGCTTGTAAGGGACAGTATACTGGAATAATCAGAATGACAAACCTTGTTAAAGGGCATGTAAGGGCCAGTATATTGGAATAATCAGAATGACACATATTTTTAAGGGGCATGTAAGCGCCAGTATATTGGAATAAAAAGAATGACACACATTGTTGTGGAGCATGTAAGGGCCAGTATATTTGAAGAATCAGAATGAACCACATTGTTTTGGGGCATGTAAGGGCCAGTATATTGGAATAATCAGAACGACACACATTGTTAAGGGACATGTAAGGACCAGTATATTGGAATAATCAGAATGACAAACATTGTTAAGGGGCTTGAAGGGCCAGTATAGTGGAATAATCAGAATGACACACATTGTTAAGGGCATGTAAGGGTCAGTATACTGGAATAATCAGAATGACACAAATTGTTAAACGCATGTAAGGGCCAGTATACTAGAATAGTCAGAATGACACACATTTTTAAGGGGCATGTAAGTGCCAGTATATTGAAATAATCAGAATGACACACATTGTTAAGGGGCATGTAAAGTCCAGTATATTGGAATAATCAGAATGACACAACTTGTTAAGTGGCATGTAAGGGCCAGTATATTGGAATAATCAGAATGACACAACTTGTTAAGGGGCATTTAAGGGCCAGTATATTGGAATAATCAGAATGACACACATTGTTAAGGGGCATGTAAGGGCCAGTATATAGGAATAATCAGAATGACACACATTGTTTAGGGGCATGTAAGGGCAAGTATATTGGAATAATCAGAATGACACACATTGTTAAGGGGCTTGTAAGGGCCAGTACATTGGAATAATCAGAATAAGACACATTGTTAAGGGGCATGTAAAGGCCAGTATATTGGAAGAATCAGAATGAAAATATTTGTTTAGGGGCATGTAAGGGCCAGTTTATTGGAATAATCAGAATGACTCACATTGTTAAGGGGCATGTAAGGGCCAGCATATTGGAATAATCATAAAGGCACACCTTGTTAAGGGACATGAAAGGTCCAGTATAATGGAATAATAAGAATGACACAGATTGTTATGTGGCATGTAAGGGCAGGTATATTGAAATAATCAAAATGACACAACTTGTTTAGGGGCATGTATAGGCCAGTATTCTGGAATAATCAGAATGGCACACCTTTTTAAGGGGCATGTAACGGCAAGTATATTAAAACATTCAGACAGACACAACTTGTTAAGGGGAATGCAAGGGCCAGTATATTGAAATAATCAGAATGACATACATTGTTAAGATGCATGTAAGGGCCAGTATATTGGAAGAATCAGAATTCCACAAATTGTTTAGGGGCGTGTAAGGGCCAGTATATTGAATAATCAGAATGACACACTTAGTTAAGGGACATGTTAGGGCCAGTATAATGGAATAATAAGAACGACACACATTGTTAAGGTGCATGTAAGGGCCAGTACATTGGAATAATTAGAATAAGAGACATTGTTAAGGGGCATGTAAGGGCCAGTATATTGGAAGAATCAGAATGAAAAACTTTGTTTAGGGGCATGTAAGGCCCAGTATATTGGAATAATCAGAATGACTCACATTGTTAAAGGCCATGAAAGGGCCAGTATATTGGAATAATCAGAATGACACACATTGTTAAGGGGCTTGTAAGGGACAGTAAACTGGAATAATCAGAATGACAAACCTTGTTAAAGGGCATGTAAGGGCCAGTATATTGGAATAATCAGAATGACACATATTTTTAAGGGGCATATAAGGGCCAGTATATTGGAATAAAAAGAATGACACACATTGTTAAGGAGCATGTAAGGGCCAGTATATTTGAAGAATCAGAATGAACCACATTGTTTTGGGGCATGTAAGGCCAGTATATTGGAATAATCAGAACGACACACATTGTTAAGGGGCATGTAAGGACCAGTATATTGGAATAATCAGAATGACCAACATTGTTAAGGGGCTTGAAGGGCCAGTATAGTGGAATAATCAGAATGACTACACATTTTAAGGGGCATGTAGGGGTCAGTATACTGGAATAATCAGAATGACACACATTGTTAAACGCATGTAAGGGCCAGTATACTGGAATAGTCAGAATGACACACATTTTTAAGGGGCATATAAGTGCCAGTATATTGAAATAATCACAATGACACACATTGTTAAGGGGCATGTAAAGGCCAGTATATTGGAATAATCAGAATGACACAAACTTGTTAAGTGGCATGTAAGGGCCAGTATATTGGAATAATCAGAATGACACACCTTGTTAAGGGGCATTTAAGGGCCAGTATATTGGAATAATCAGAATGACACACATTGTTTAGGGGCATGTAAGGGCCAGTATATAGGAATAATCAGAATGACACACATTGTTTAGGGGCATGTAAGGGCCAGTATATTGGAAGAATCAGAATGACACACTTTGTTAAGGTACATGTAAGGGCAAGTGTAATTGAAAAATAAGAATGACACACAATGTTAAGGGGCATGTAAGGGCCAATATACTGGAATAATCAGAATGACACACTTTGTTTAGGGGCATGTAAGGGCCAGTATACTGGAATAATCAGAATGACAGACATTGTTAAGAAGCAGGTAAGGGCCAGTATACTGGAATAATCAGAATGACACACCTTGTTAAGCGGCTTGTAAGGGACAGTATATTTGAATAATCAGAATGACACACATTGTTAAGGGGCTTGTAAGGGCCAGTATATTGGAATAATCAGACTTACATACATTGTTAAGGGGCATGTAAGGGCTAGTATATTTGAATAATCAGAATTACATACATTGTTAAGGCGCATGTAAGGGCCAGTATATTGGAATAATCAGAATGACACACATTGTTAAGGGGCATGTAAGGGCCAGTATATTGGAAGAATCATAATGACATACATTGTTTAGGGGTATGTAAGGGCCAGTATATTGGCATAATCAGAATGACACACCTTGTTAATGGACATGTTAGGGCCAGTACAATTGAATAATAAGAATGACACATATTGTTAAGGGGCATGTAAGGGCCAGTATATTGGAATAATGTGAATGATACATCTTGTTTAGGTGCAGGTAAAGGCCAGTAAACTGGAATAATCAAAATGACACACATTGTTAAGGGGCATGTAAGAGCCAGTATATTGGAATAATCAGAATTACTCACCTTGATAAGGCGCATGTAAGGGCCAGTATATTGGAATAATCAGAATGACACACATTGTTAAGGGGCATGTAAGGGCCAGTATATTGGAAGAATCATAATGACATACATTGTTTAGGGGTATGTAAGGGCCAGTATATTGGCATAATCAGAGTGAACACCTTGTTAATGGACATGTTAGGGCCAAGTACAATTGAATAATAAGAATGAAACATATTGTTAAGGGGCATGTAAGGGCCAGTATATTGGAATAATGTGAATGATACATCTTGTTTAGGTGCAGGTAAAGGCCAGTAAACTGGAATAATCAAAATGACACACCTTGTTAAGGGGCATATAAGAGCCAGTATATTGGAATAATCAGAATTACTCACCTTGTTAAGGCGCATGTAAGGGCCAGTATATTGGAATAATCAGAATGACACACATTGTTAAGGGGCATGTAAGGGCCAGTATATTGGAATAATCAGAATGACACACCTTGTTAAGGGGCATTTAAGGGCCAGTATATTGGAATATTGTGAATGGCACAGCTTGTTAAGGGGTATGTAAGGGCCGGTATATTGGAATAATCAGAATGACACACATTGTTAAGGGACATGTAAGGGCCACTATATTGGAATAATCAGAATGACACACCTAGTTAAGGGGCATGTAAGGGACACTTTGTTGCAATACTCAGAATGACACACATTGTTAAGGGGCATGTAAGGGCCAGTATGTTGTAATAAACACAATGACACACCTAGTTAAGGGGCATGTAAAGGCCAGTATATTGGAATAATCAGAATGACACACATTGTAAAGGGGCATGAAAGGGCTAGTATATTGAAATAATCAGAATTACAGACATTGTTAAGGGGCATGTAAGGACGAATAAATTAGAATAATCAGAATGACACACATTGTTAAGGAGCATGTAAGGTCCAGTATATTGGAAAAATCAGAATGACACACATTGTTTAGGGACATGTAAGGGCCAGTATATTGGAATAATCAGAATGACACACCTTGTTAAGGGGCATGTAAGGGCCACTTTATTGTAATAATCAGAATGACACACATTGTTAAGGGGCAGGTAGGGGCCAGTATACTGGAATAATCAGAATAAAACAGCTTGTTAAGGGGCATATAAGGGCCAGTATACTGGAATAATCAGAATGACACAGATTGTTAAGGGGCATGTGAGGGCCAGTATATTTAAATAATCAGAATGACAAACAATGTTAAGGGCCATATAAAGGCCAGTATATTGGAATAATCAGAATGACACACATTGTTAAGGGACATGTAAGGGCCAGTATAATGGAATAATCAGAATGCCACACATTGTTAAGGCGTATGTTAGGGGCAGTATACTGGAATAATCAGAATGACACACCTTGTTAAGGGCAAGTAAGGGCCAGTATACTGGAATAATCAGAATGACACACATTGTTAAAGGGCATGTAAGGGCCAGTATTTTGGAATAATCAGAGTCACACACCTTGTTAAGAGACATGCAAGGGCCAGTATACTGGATTAATCAGAATGACATACCTTGTTAAGGGCCATGTAAGGGACAGTACATTGGAATAATCAGAATGACACAACTTGTTAAGGGGCATGTAAGGGCCAGTATATTTAAAAAAATCAGAATGACAAACAATGTTAAGGGTCATATAACGGCCACTATATTGGAATAATCAGAATGACACACATTGTTAAGGGACATGTAAGGGCCAGTATATTGGAATAATCAGAATTGCATACATTGTTAAGGGGCATGTAAGGGCCAGTATATTGGAATTTTCAGAATGACACACATTGTTAGGGGCATGTAAGGGCCTGTATATTGTAAGAATCAGAATGACACACATTGTTTATTGGCATGTAAGGGCCAGTATACTGGATTAATCAGAATGACACACATTGTTAAGGGACATGTAAGGGACAGTATATTGGAATAATCAGAATGACACACATTGTTAAGGGGCATGTAAGGGCCAGTATATTGGAATAATCAGAATTGCATACATTATTAATGGGCATGTAAGGGCCAGTATATTTGAATTATCAGAATGACACACATTGTTAAGGTGCATGTAAGGGCCAGTATATTGTAAGAATCAGAATGACACACATTGTTTATTGGCATGTAAGGGCCAGTATAATTGTGTAATAAGAATGACACACATTGTGAAGGGGCATGTAAGGGCCAGTATATTGGAATAATCAGAATGACACACGTTGTTTAGGGGCATGTAAAGGCCAATATACTGGAATAATCAGAATGACACACAGTGTTAAGGGGCATGTAAGGGCCAGTATATTGGAATAATCAAAATGACACACATTGTTAAGGGGCATGTAAGGGCTAGTATAATGGAATAATCAATGACACACATTATTAAGGGGCTTGTAAGGGACAGTATACTGGAATAATCAGAATGACAAAGCTTGTTAAAGGGCATGTAAGGGCCAGTATATTGGAATAATCAGAATGACACATATATTTAAGGGGCATGTAAGGGCCAGTATATTGGAATAAAAAGAATGACACACATTGTTAAGGAGCATGTAAGGGCCAGTATATTTGAAGAATCAGAATGAACCACATTGTTTTGGGGCATGTAAGGGCCAGTATATTGGAATAATCAGAAGGACACACATTGTTAAGGGGCATGTAAGGACCAGTATATTGGAATAATCAGAATGACACACATTGTTAAGGGGCGTGAAGGGCCAGTATAGTGGAATTATCAGAATGACACACATTATTAAGGGGCATGTAAGGGTCAGTATACTGGAATAATCAGAACGACACACATTGTTCAACGCTTGTAAGGGCCAGTATACTGGAATAGTCAGAATGACACACATTTTTGAGGGGCATAAAAGGAGAGTATATTGAAATAATCAGAATGACACACATTGTTAAGGGGCATGTAAAGGCCAGTATATTGGAATAATCAGAACGACACAACTTGTTAAGGGGCATGTAAGGGCCAGTATATTGGAATAATCAGAATGACACACCTTGTTAAGGGGCATGTAAGGGCCAGTATATTGGAATAATCAGAATGACACACATTGTTAAGGGGCATGTAAGGGCCAGTATATTGGAATAATCAGAATGACACACCTTGTTAAGGGACATGTAAAGGCCAGTATAATGGAATAATAAGAACGACACACATTGTTAAGGGGCATGTAAGGGCCAGTATATTGGAATAATCAGAATGACACATATTGTTAAGGGGCATATAAGGGCCAGTATACTGCAATATTCAGAATGACACACCATGTAAAGGGGCATGAAAGGGCCAGTATATTGGAATAATCAGAATGACACACATTGTTAAGGGGCTTGTAAGGGCCAGTACATTGGAAGAATCAGTATGAAACACATTGTTTAGGAGCATGTTTGGGCCAGTATATTGGAATAATCAGAATGACACACCTTGTTAAGGGACATGTAAGGGCCAGAATACTGGAATATTCAGAATGACACTCATTGTTTAGGGGCATGTAAGGGCTAGTATACTGGAATAATCAGTATGACACACATTGTTAAGGGCATGTAAGGGCCAGTATACTGGAATTATCAGAATGACACACATTGTTTAGGGGCATGTAAGGGCTAGTATACTGGAATAATCAGTATGACACACATTGTTAAAGGCATGTAAGGGCCAGTATACTGGATTAATCAGAATGTCACACCTTGTTAAGAAGCATGTAAAGGACAGTTTATTGGAATAATCAGAATGACACACATTGTTAAGGGGCATGTAAAGGCCAGTATACTGGAAAAGTCAGAATGGTACACCTTGTTAAGAGGCATGTAAGGGCCAGTGTATTGGAATATTCAGAATGACACAATTTGTTAAGGGGCATGTAAGGGACAGTATACTGGAATAATCACAATGACACACATTGTTAAGGGGCATGTAAGGGCCAGTATATTGGAATAATCAGAATGATACACATTGTTTAGGGGCATGTAAGGGCCAGTATATTGGAATAATCATAATGGCACACCTTGTTAAGGGACATGAAAGGGCCAGTATAATGGAATAATAAGAATGACACAGATTGTTATGTGGCATGTAAGGGCAGGTATATTGAAATAATCAAAATGACACAACTTGTTAAGGGGCATGTAAAGGCCAGTATACTGGAATAATCAGAATGGCACACATTGTTAAGGGGCATGTAAGTGCAGTATATTGAAACATTCAGACAGACACAACTTGTTAAGGGGTATGTAAGGGCCAGTATATTGAAATAATCAGAATGACATACATTTTAAGATGCATGTAAGGGCCAGTATATTGAAACATTCAGACAGACACAAATTGTTAAGGGGAATGCAAGGGCCAGTATATTGAAATAATCAGAATGACACAAATTGTATAGGGGCGTGTAAGGGCCAGTATATTGAATAATCAGAATGACACACTTAGTTAAGGGACATGTAAGGGCCAGTATAATGGAATAATAAGAACGACACACATTGTAAAGGGGCATGTAAGGGCCAGTATATTGAAATAATCAGAATGACACATATTGTTAAGGGGCATAAAAGGGCCAGTATACTGGAATATTCAGAATGACACACCATGTAAAGGGGCATAAAAGGGCCAGTATATTGGAATAATCAGAATGACACACATTGTTAAGGGGCTTGGAAGGGCCAGTACATTGGAATAATCAGAATAAGACACATTGTTAAGGGGCATGTAAGGGCCAGTATATTGGAAGAATCAGAATGAAAACCTTTGTTTAGGGGCATGTAAGGGCCAGTATATTGGAATAATCAGAATGACTCACATTGTTAAGGGGCATGAAAGGGCCAGTATATTGGAATAATCAGAATGACACACATTGTTAAGGGGCTTGTAAGGGACAGTATACTGGAATAATCAGAATGACAAACCTTGTTAAAGGGCATGTAAGGGCCAGTATATTTGAATAATCAGAATGACACATATTTTTAAGGGGCTTGTAAGGGCCAGTATATTGGAATAAAAAGAATGACACACATTGTTAAGGAGCATGTAAGGGCCAGTATATTTGAAGAATCAGAATGAACCACATTGTTTTGGGGCATGTAAGGGCCAGCATATTGGAATAATCAGAACGATACACATTGTTAAGGGGCATGTAAGGACCAGTATATTGGAATAATCAGAATGACAAACATTGTTAAGGGGCTTGAAGGGCCAGTATAGTGGAATAATCAGAATGACACACATTGTTAAGGGGCATGTAAGGGTCAGTATACTGGAATAATCAGAATGACACACATTGTTAAACGCATGTAAGGGCCAGTATACTGGAATAGTCAGAATGACACACATTTTTAAGGGGCATGTAAGGGCCAGTATATTGAAATAATCAGAATGACACACATTGTTAAGGGGCATTTAAAGGCCAGTATATTGGAATAATCAGAATGACACAACTTGTTAAGTGGCATGTAAGGGCCAGTATATTGGAATAATCAGAATGACACACCTTGTTAAGGGGCATTTAAGGGCCAGTATTTTGGAATAATCAGAATGACACACATTGTTAAGGGGCATGTAAGGGCCAGTATATTGTAAGAATCAGAATGACACACATTGTTTATTGGCATGTAAGGGCCAGTATACTGGATTAATCAGAATGACACACATTGTTAAGGGGCATGTAAGGGACAGTAAATTGGAATAATCAGAATGACACACATTGTTAAGGGGCATGTAAGGGCCAGTATATTGGAATAATCAAAATTGCATACATTGTTAATGGGCATGTAAGGGCCAGTATATTGGAATTATCAGAATGACACACATTGTTAAGGGGCATGTAAGGGCCAGTATATTGTAAGAATCAGAATGACACACATTGTTTATTGGCATGTAAGGGCCAGTATACTGGATTAATCAGAATGACACACATTGTTAAGGGGCATGTAAGGGACAGTAAATTGGAATATTCAGAATGACACACATTGTTTAGGGGCATGTAAGGGCCAGAATATTGGAATAATCAGAATTGCATACATTGTTAATGGGCATGTAAGGGCCAGTATATTGGAATTATCAGAATGACACACATTGTTAAGGGGCATGTAAGGGCCAGTATATTGTAAGAATCAGAATGACACACATTGTTTATTGGCATGTAAGGGCCAGTTTAATGGTGTAATAAGAATGACACACATTGTGAAGGGGCTTGTAAGGGCCAGTATATTGAAATAATCAGAATGACACACGTTGTTTAGGGGCATGTAAGGTCCAGTATATTGTAAGAATCAGAATGACACACATTGTTAAGGGGCATGTAAGGGCCAGTATATTGGAATATTCAAAATGACACACATTGTTAAGGGGCATGTAAGGGCCAGTATAATGGAATAATCAATGACACACCTTGTTAAGGGGCATGTAAGGGCCAGTATTTTGGAATAATCAGAATGACACACGTTGTTTAGGGGCATGTAAGGTCCAGTATATTGTAAGAATCAGAATGACACACATTGTTAAGGGGCATGTAAGGGCCAGTATATTGGAATATTCAAAATGACACACATTGTTAAGGGGCATGTAAGGGCCAGTATAATGGAATAATCAATGACACACCTTGTTAAGGGGCATGTTAGGGCCAGTATTATGGAATAATCAGAATGCCACACCTTGTTAAGGGGCATGTAAGGGCCAGTTTATTGGAAGAATCATAATGAAACACATTGTTAAGGATCATGTAAGGGCCAGTATATTGGAAGAATCAGAATGACACACCGTGTTAAGGGTCATGTAAGGGCCAGTATATTGGAAGAATCATAATGAAACACATTGTTAAGGATCATGTAAGGGCCAGTATATTGTAATAATCAGAAGGACACACATTTTTAAGGGGCATGTAAAGGACAGTATATTGGAATAATCAGAATTACACAAGTTGTTAAGGAGCATGTAATGGCCAGTATACTGGAATAATCAGAATGACACACATTGTTAAGGGGCATGTAAGGGCCAGTATATTGGAAGAATCAGAATGACACACATTGTTAAGGGGCATGTAAGGTCAAGAATAGTGACATAAACAGAATGACAGACATTGTTAAGGGGCATGTAAGGTACAGAATACTGTAATAATCAGAATGACACACCTTGTTAAGGAGCATGTAAGGCCCCGTATATTGGAATAATCAGAATGACACACCTTGTTAAGGAGCATGTAAGGGCCAGTATATTGGAAGAATAAGAATGACACACCTTGTTAAGGAGCATGTAAGGGCCAGTATACTGGAATAATCAGAATGACACACATTGTTAAGGTGTATGTTAGCACAAGTATATTGGAAGAATAACGCCTTGTTAAGGTATACGTGAGATTCTGTATTCTGGACGAATCAGACTGACACACATTATTTAGGTGCATGTTAGGGCCAGTATAATGGAATAATCAGAATGACAAACATTGTTAGGTGTATGTAATGGCCAGCTGAATGGAAGGATCAGACGGACAAACCTTGTTAAGTAAGTTGTATATGAGGGTCAGCTGAATGGAAGAATAAGACCGACAAACCTTGTTAAGGTTCACTGTAATTTCGATCTATGACGTCTAAGTTCTCAAAATGAGGGCTCCAATATCCGTTGAAGAACATGGTTCAAATAGTCATATTTTGTGTGTTTATCATTCGAGTTTTATAATTGTTTAATATTTTCGCAAATTTTCATAGCTGTCAATAATAGACCTTCTTTGGTTTTGTCGCTTCATTTCCTTAAATGTATGTAAAAGCCAATATAATGGCAAAATCTGACCAACAAACCTGGTTAAGCTGTATGTATGAGCCAGTATAATGGCAAAATTAGAAATACTCAGCTTGTTAAGGTATATGTAAGAGCCAGTAAAATGGCAAAGTCAGACCGACACACCTTGAACAGCTTTTATATA
The DNA here is from genome assembly GCA_037043455.1 of Cyrtodaria siliqua. Taxonomy (NCBI): domain Eukaryota; kingdom Metazoa; phylum Mollusca; class Bivalvia; order Adapedonta; family Hiatellidae; genus Cyrtodaria; species Cyrtodaria siliqua. The sequence goes on along the minus strand of JAWPHD010014665.1, from coordinate 22,063 downwards.
AGAACGAGTAAAATAGCAAGATCAGACTGACACACAGTGTTATTGTGTATGTAAGGGGCAGTTAAAAGGAAATTCAGACCGATACACATTGTTAATGTGTATATAAGATCCAGTCAAATGGAAGATTCAACCGACACACCCTGTTAAGGTATATATAAGGGCCAGTTAAATGGAAAAATCAGACCTTGTTAAGGTGACATACGTGTCCATTGAATACACGAATCAGATCGACACAACTTGTTAAGGTGTATCTAAGAGCTAGTAGAACGAATGCATCAGATCGACACACATTGGTAAGGTGTATATAAGGGCCAGTTGCATGAAAGAATTAGACTGACACACCTTGTTATTGTGTATGTAAAAGCAAGTAGAATGAATCAATCAGATCGACACACCTTGTTAAGGTATATATAAGGGCCAGTATAATGGAAGAATCAGACGGGCACACCTTGTTAAGGTGTATGTAAGGGTCAGCTGATTGGAAGAATCAGACCGACAAACCTTGTTAAGGTGAATATAAGGGCCAGTTGAATGGAAGAATCAGACCCAAACACCTTGTTAAGGTGCATGTAATGTCCAGTATAATGAAATAATCAGACCGACAACCCTTGTTAAGGTGTATATAGGTGTCATTTGATTGGACGAATCAGACTGACACACATTGTTAAGTTGTATTTAAGGGCGAGTCGAATGGAGAATCAAACAGACACACCCACCTTGTTAAGGTGTATATAAGGGCCAGATGAATGGAAGATTCAGACCGACATACATTGTTAATGTGTATATAAAGGCAGGTTGAATGAAGGAATCAACCAACACTCATTGTTAATGTGTATATAAGGGCCAGATGAATGGAAGGGCCAGATGAATGGAAGTATCAGACCTACACACCTTGTTAAGGAGTAAGTAAGGGTCTGTTGAATGTACGAATCAGCCAGATACTAGTACACATTGTTAATGTGAATGTAAAAGCTAGTAGAAGGGATGATTCAGTTCGACATGTATATAAGGACGAGTATTATGGACGAATTAGACTGTCATCTTGTTATGGATTATATAAGGGCCAGTACAATGGAAGGATCAGAATGACACACCTTGTTGAGGGGCATGTAAGGGTCAGTGTAATGGAAGAATCAGACCGACACACCTTGTTAGGATGTATATAAAGGCCATTGACACAGCTTGTTAACGTACTAGTTGAATGGAAGAATCAGAACGTCGCAACTGTTAAGGTGTGTGGTAGGCCAGATAGATGGAAGAATCAGAACAACAGTCCTTGTTAATATGTATGTAATAGTTAGTAGAACGGGTGCATCAGATCGACACACCTTGTTAAGGTGTATATAAGGTCCAGTTGAATGGAAGAATCAGACTGAACCAATTTGTTAATGTGTATGTAAAGGCCAGTTAATTGAATTGAAGAGATTCAGACGGACACACTTTGTTCAGTTATATGTAAGGGCCAGTTGAATGGACTAGTCAGACTGTCAAGCCTTGTTATGGTACATATATGTGCCAGTATAATGGAAGTTTCAGACTGACACGCCTTGTTTAGGTGTATATAAGGACCTGTTGAATGGAAGAATCAGACTGATAAACCTTGTAAAGGTGCATGTAAGAGCCAGTATGATCGACACACCTTGTTGATTTGTATGTAAGGGTCAGTATAATGGAAGGTTGAGACTGACATACCCTGATAAGAAGTATATGAGGACTTGTTGAATGGAAGAATCAGACTGACACACATTGTTAATGTGCATGTAAGGGTCAGTTAATTGGACGAAGCAGATCGACACAGATGTTTAAGGTATAAATAAGGGCCTGTATAATGGAAGAATCAGTCCGGCACACCTTGCTAAGTTGTATATAAGGCACAGTTGACAGGACGAATCAGACTGACACACCTTTTTAAGGTATATGTAACGGCCAGTTGATATGACGAATCAGACCTACACACCTTGTTTATGTGTATATAACGGCAGGTTGAATGGAAGAATCAGACCGAAACATCTTGTTAAGGTGCATGTTAAGATACAGTATAATGGAAGAATCAGACTGGCACACCTTGTTTAGGTGTATATAAGGGCAGGTTGAATGAAAGAATCAGACCGAAACATCTTGTTAAGGTGCATGTTAAGATCCAGTATAATGGAAGAATCAGATCGAAACCTTGTTTAGGTGTATACAAGGGCAGGTTGAATGGAAGAATCAGACCGAAACATCTTGTTAAGGTGCATGTTAAGATACAGTATAATGGAAGAATCAGATCGACACACCTTGTTTAGTTGCATGTAAGTGCCAGTATAATGGACAAATCAGACTGATACAACTTGTTTAGGTGCATGTAAAGCCCAGTATAATGGAAGAATCAGACTGGCACACCTTGTTAAGATGTATGTAAGGGCCAGGATAATGGACGAAGTAGACTGACAGACCTTGTCAAAGTGTATATAAGGGCCAATGTAATGGAAGAATCAGACTGACACACCTTGTTAGGGCGCATATAAGGGCCAATATAATGGAAGAATCAGACTGGCACACCTTGTTTAGGTGTATATAAGGGCAGGTTGAATGGAAGAATCAGACCGAAACATCTTGTTAAGGTGCATGTTAAGATCCAGTATAATGGAAGAATCAGATCGACACCTTGTTTAGGTGTATACAAGGGCAGGTTGAATGGAAGAATCAGACCGAAACATCTTGTTAAGGTGCATGTTAAGATACAGTATAATGGAAGAATCAGATCGACACACCTTGTTTAGTTGCATGTAAGTGCCAGTATAATGGACAAATCAGACTGATACAACTTGCTTGTTTAGGTGCATGTAAAGCCCAGTATAATGGAAGAATCAGACTGGCACACCTTGTTAAGATGTATGTAAGGGCCAGGATAATGGACTAAGTAGACTGACAGACCTTGTCAAAGTGTATATAAGGGCCAATGTAATGGAAGAATCAGCCTGACACACCTTGTTAGGGCGCATATAAGGACCAATATAATGGAAGAATCAGACTGGCACACCTTGTTAAGATGTACGTAAGGGCCATGGTAATGGACGAAGTAGACTGACATACCTTGTCAAGTGTATATAAGGGCCAATATAATGGAAGAATCAGACTGGCACACCTTCTTTAGGTGTATATAAGGGCAGGTTGAATGGAAGAATCAGACCGAAACATCTTGTTAAGGTGCATGTTAAGATCCAGTATAATGGAAGAAACAGTTCGACACACCTCGTTAGGATGTATTTAAGGGAAAGTATAATGGAAGAATCAGACTGACACACCTTGTTAGTGTGCATGTAAGGGCCAATATAATGGAGAAATCAAACTGACACACCTTGTTAGGGCGAATATAAGGGCCAATATAATGGAAGAATCAGACTGGCATACCTTGTTAATATGTATGTAAGGGCCAGGATAATGGACGAAGTAGACTGACAGACCTTGTCAAGGTGTATATAAGGGCCAATGCAATGGAAGAATCAAACTGACACACCTTGTTAGGGCGAATATAAGGACCAATATAATGGAAGAATCAGACTGGCACACCTTGTTAAGATGTATGTAAGGGCCAGGATAATGGACGAAGTAGACTGACAGTCCTTGTCAAGGTGTATATAAGGGCCAATGTAATAGAAGAATCAGAACAAACATAATGCCGAGTCAACGGGGGATTCTTCCCGTGGATTCATATTGTAGAGGGACTATAAACCTTAGAAAAAAAGAAAAAGAATCAGACTGACACACTTTGTTAGGGTGCATGTAAGGGCCAATGTAATGGAAGAATCAGACTGACACACCTTGTTAGGGATCATGTAAGGGTCAATATAATGGAAGAATCAGACTGACACACCTTGTTAGGGCGCATGTAAGGGCCATTATAATGGACGAATCAGACTGACATAACTTAATAGGGTGCATGAAAGGGCCAGTATAATGGAAGACACACCCTGATAAGATAAGATGTAAGGACCTGTTGAATAAAAGAATCAGACAAACACCTTGTTAATGTGCATGTAAGGGCCAGTATACTGGACGAATCAGATCGACACACCTTGTTAAGGTGTATGTAAAGGCCAGTGTAATGGACGATTCATACTGACACACCCTGTTATGGTGTATGTAGGGACATATGTAGTTGAATGTACAAATCGTGCTGAAACACCTTGTTAAGTCGCATGTAAGGACTTTTTGACTGGTATAATCAGATCGACACACCATATTAACGTGTATATAAGGGCCAGTTGAATGGCAGACTCAGACTGGTACAACTTGTTAAGATAATGTTTATAATGGAAGAATCAGATCGACACACCTTGTTAAGGTTAATATAAGGGCCAGTATAATGGAAGAATCAGACCGACACACCTTGATAATATGTATATAAGGGCCAGTTGAATGGAAGAATCAGACTAACACATCTTGTTAAGGTGTATAAAAGGACCAGTATAATGGACGAATCAGACCGACACACCTTGATAAGATGTATATAAGGGCCAGTTGATTGCGAGTATCAGACCGACACACCTTGTTATGGTGACATATGTGCCCATCGAATGGACAAATCAGACCGACACACCTTGTTAAGGTGTATACAATGGCCAGTTGATTATAAGAATCAGACTGCCACACCTTGTTAGGGTGCATGTAAGGGCCAGTATACGGGACAAATCAGACACATTTTGTTAAGGTGCGTGAAAGGGCCTGTATAATAGAAGAATCAGACTGACATACCTTGTGAGGGTGCATGTAAGGCCCAGTATAATGGAATAATCAGATCGACACATCTTGTTAAGGTGTATAAAAGGGCCAGTATAAGGACGAATCAGACTGACACACCTTGTTAAGGCGTATGTAAGGGCCAGTTGAATGGAAGAATAAGCTCGACTCACCTTGTTAATGTGCATGTAAGGGCAAGTATATAGAATACAGATCGACACACCCTATTAAGGAGTATATAAGAGTCAGTATAATGGACGAATCAGACCGACACACCTTGTTAGGGTGTATGTAAGGGACAATTAAATGGAAGAATCAGACCGACACACCTTTTATTTTGTATGTAAAAGCTAGTAAAATGGATGAATCAGACTGACACACATTGTTTAGGTGCAAGGGCCAATATAATGAATACTCAGACTGACAAACATCGTTAGGTGTATGTAAGGGCGAGCTGAATGAAAGAATCAGACGGACAAACCATGTTTAGGTGCAAGGGCCAATATAATGAATACTCAGACTGACAAACATCGTTTGACGTCTTAGTTCTCAAATTGAGGGCTCCCATATCCGTTTAAGAACAAAGTTCAAATGGTCATATTTTGTGCGATTATTATCCGAGTTTAATAATTGATTCACATTTTAACAAGTTTTTCATAGCTGTCAATAATAGACCTTATTTGGCTTTGTCTCTACATGTCCTTAAATGTGTATATAAGAGCCAGTATAATGGCAAACTCAAACCGGCACACCTTGCTAAGGTTTATGTAAGAACCAGTAAAATAGCAAGATCAGACGGACACACCTTGTTAAGGAGTATATAAGGGCCAGTTAAATGGAAAATCATACTGACACAGTTTCTTAATGTGTATATAAGGGCCAGTTAAATGGAAGATTCAGCCGATACACCCTGTTAAGGTGTATATAGGGGCCAGTTAAGTGGTAGAATTAGACCTTGATTATATGACATACGTGCCCATCGAATGGACGAATCAGATCGACACAACTTGTTAAGGTGTATGTATAAGCTAGTAGAACGGTTGAATTAGATCGACACAGATGGCCAGTTGAATGGAAGGATCCGATCGACACACCTTGTGAATGTTATATTTTATGGACGAATCCGACTGACACGTCTTGTTAATATATAAGTATATAAGGTATATAAGGGCCAGTTGAATGGACGAATCAGATCGACACACCATGTTATAGTGTATATAAGGACGAGTATTATGGACGAATCAGACTGACAAAACGTGTTAGGGTGTATATAAGGGCCATTTGAATGGAAGAATCAGACAGACCCACCTGGTTAAGGTGTATGTTAGGCCAATTAAATGAAAGGATCAGACAGACACTCCTTGTTAAGTTGAATGTAAAAGTTAGTAGAACCAATGAATCAGATTGGGGCCATTTGAATGAAAGACTGGCACACCTTGTTAGGGTGTATGTAAAAGCCTGTACAACGGATGAATCAGATCGACAAACCTTGTTAAGGTGTATATACGGGCCAGTACAATCGACGAATCAGATCGACACACCTTGTTAAGGTGTATATAAGGGCAAGATGATTTGACGAATGAGACCGACATACCTTGTTAAGGTCTATGTAAGGACCAGTTGATTGAACGAGTATCTAATGGACAAATCAGATCGACATTGTTTGTGAAAGTGTATATAAGGACCAGTATAATGGATGAGTTAAGGTGCATGTTAGGCCAGTTAAATGGAAGAATTAGAGAGACTCTCCTTGGTATACTGTGTATGTAAAAGCTAGTAAAACGGATTGATCAGCTCGACACACCTTGTTAAGGTGTATATAAGGACGAGTATTATGGACGGATCAGACTGACACACCTTGCTAGGGTGCAGGTAAGGGCCAGTTGAAGGGAAGCATCAGACTGACAAAACTTGTTAAGGTGCATGTAAGGGCGAGTTTAATGGAAGAATCAGACAGACACACCTGGTTAAGGTGTATGTTCGGCCAAATAAATGGAAGAATCAGACAGACACACCTTGCTAAGTAGTATGTAAAAGCTAGTAGAACCAATGAATCAGATTGCGGCCAGTTGAATGAAAGGATCAGACTGGCACACCTTGTTAAAACTAGTACAACGGATGAATCAGATCGAAACACATTGTTAAGGTGTATATAAGGGCCTGTATAATGTACGAATCAGATTGACACACCTTGTTAGTGTGTATATAAGGGCGAGTAAGATGGACGAATCAGACTGACACGAATTTTTAAGGTGTATATAAGGACCAGTTGAATGGAAAAATCAGACTGGCACACCTTGTTTATGTGTATATAAGGGCCAGTTGAATGGAATAATCAGATCGACACGCCTTGTTAAGGTGCATGTAAGGGCAGTTGAAAAGGGCAGAATTAGACTGACACACTTTAATGTTTATATAATGGCCAGTTCAATGGAAGAATCATATCGACACCGTTTGATTAGGTGCATGTAAGATTCAGTACAATGGAAGAATCAGACTGACACATCTGGTTAAGGTGTATTTAAGGATAATTGAATGGACGAAACAGACTGACACACCTTGCTAAATAGTATGTAAAAGCTAGTAAAACCAATGAATCGGATTGGGGCCAGTTGAATGAAAGAATCAGACTGGCACACCTTGTTAAGCTAGTACAACGGATGAATCAGGCCAGTATTATGGACGAATGAGATCGACAAACCTTGTTAAGGTGTATATAAAGGTGTGTATTATGGACGAAACAGATCGACAAACCTTGTTAAGGTCTATATATATAAGGGCCAGTTGAATGAAATAATCAGATCGACACGCCTTATTAAGGTGCATGTAAGGGCAAGTATAAGGGCAGTTGAAAAGGGCATAATCAGACTGACACACTTTAAGGTTTATATAATGGCCAGTTTAATGGAAGAATCATATCGACACCGCTTGTTTAGGTGCTTGTAAGATTCAGTATAATGAAAGAATCAGACTGACACACCTTGTTAAAGTTTATATAAGGGCCAATTGAATGGAAGAATCATATCTCGCCACACCTTGTTAGGGTGTATATAAGGACCAGTTGAATGGAAGACGCAGACTGACACACTTTTCTAAGGTGCATGTATGGACCAGTATAATGGAAGAATCAGATCGACACACCTTGTTAGGGTGTATGTCAGGGCCAGTTTAAAGGAATAATCAGATCGATATACCTGTGTTAAATGTAAGGTATATGTAAAGGCCAGTATAATGGAAGAATCAGACTGACCCACCTTGTTAAGGTGTATATAAGAGCAGTTGAATGGACGAATCAGACTGTCACAACTTGTTAAGGTTCATGTAAGGGCCAGTATAATGGAAGAATCAGATCGACGCAACTTGTTAAGGTGTATATAAGGGTAGTATAATAGACTATTCAGACTGACACACCTTGTTAAGGTGTATATAAAGACCAGTATAATGGACGACTCAGACTGACACAACTCGTTATGGTGCATGCAAGGGCCAGTATAATGAAAGAATTAGACTGACCCACCTTGTTATCTTGGATGTAAGGGCCAGTATAATGGAAGTATAAGATCGACACACTTTGTTAAGGTGTATATAAGGGCCAGTTGAATGGAATAATCAGCTCGACACACCTTGTTAAGGTGCATTTTAGGGCCTGTATAATGGACATATCGGACGAGTATTAAGGACGAGTATCATGACAGGATCAGACTGACAGACCTTGTTAAGATGCATGTAAGGGCCAGTATAATGGACGAATCAGATCGAAACACCTTGTGAAAGTGTATATAAGGACCAGTCGTACTGACACTTGTTAGGGTGTATATAAGGGCCAGTCGAATGGAAAAATGAGACGGAAACACCTTGTTAAGGGACGAATCAGACTGACACAGGATGTAAAGGTGCATGTAAGGTCCAATATTTCAATATTTCAATATATTTTATTAGTGATACAAGCCACCGGCCAAAACACATAACATGTATACAATATATTTATCATAAATTTACACGTGGTTTGGTTGTTATGCATAAATGTACAATTAACTAACAATACTATCAATACAATACTATTGCTGTTATATAACAGTACATACTAATCATGAATAAATTCACTTCGTTTAACGAAAGCATAGTAAAGAAACATAGCTATATGTTTTATAACACTTTCATTTTTACATGACATGACAATATTAAACTTGTGTTTGTTAGGAGACTCATAGTACTTTTTAGGAATATATAACGATCTTAAATCATGATATAATGGGCATATCAGTAGAAAGTGATATTCGTCTTCTATAACATTATTACAATGAAAACACAAACGTCTCTCTCTAGGCATACCTACATGCCGTCCTCTCTCTATGAGTAGAGAGTGAGAGGATGTTCTAAAAGATACCATAGCTATTCTAAATTTCTTAATATTTAACACATTTAAATAATTTTCTACAACAAGTTCAGATTTAAAATACCTATACAAATGCAGCTTTGCATTAACCTCTACTTGTTCGCTCCACTTCTGTATATATTGGTCTCTGAGCCTTAACTCATATTGCTTTATAAAAACATTTTCATTGACAACACTCTGCCTTTCCCATATATATCCAAAGCCATTATAATACAAAGTGTGCTTTAGTTTTGTTACCCAATTTTCATATCCATGACTATCTAAAAGAATCAACATTTCATAGCATTTTTTAACATATCTTGTGCAAGGCATTTTTATAATTTTAAACCAATACTTTATACATCTTTTGTTGGCTGCTATATACATAGGGTATCTACCACAATCACCCATTACTGCTGCATTGCATGCATTTATAGATGCATTCATAAAACGTTTACAAGCATACATATGAACCCTTTCAATACATTCCATTTGATCAAATCCCCACAGTTCTGATCCGTAAAGAAATACCGGACTAACTTTTGAGTCAAATAGTTTAAAATATATACTGTAAGGTATCGGTCCAGTTGAATGAAAGAAGAATAACTTGTTAGATGTATGTTAGGCCAGTTAAATGGACATATCAGACAGACACTCCGTGTTAGGGTGTATATAAAAATTAGTAGAATCAATGAATCAGATCGACACACCTTTTTAAGGTGTATATAAGGGCCAATATAATGGAACAATCAGACGGACGCACCTTATTCAGGTGTATATAAGGGTCAGTTGATTGGAAGAATCAGAGCGACACACCTTGTCAAAGGTTATGTAAGGGCCAGATGTTTGAATCAGATCGACACACCTTGTTATGGTGTTTGTAAGGACAAGTTGAATGGAACAATCAGACTGACAAACTTTTGTTAAAGTGCATGTAAGGGCCAGTATAACAGAAGATTCAGACTGACACTCCTTGTTAAGGTGTACGTAATGGCCAGCTGAATGGAAGAATCAGACTGACAAACCTTGTTAAAGTGCATGTAAGGGCCATATAACTGAAGACTGACATTCCTTGTATGTAAGGGCCTGAATAATAGAAGATTCAGACAGACACACATTGTTAAGGAGCATGTAAGCGCCAGTTGAATGGAATAATCAGATCGACACAACTTGTAAAGGTGTATATAGGGGACACTATAATGGACGAATCAGACTGACACACATTGTTAGGGTGTTAGGGTGAATATAAGGGCCAGTATAATGGAGGAATCAGACCGACAGCCTGGGGAGTTTTAAGGTGTATATAACGGCCAGTATAATGGAACAATCAGACTTGCACACATAGTTAAGGTGCACGTAAGGGCCAGTTGAATGAAAGAATCAGTCCGACACACCTGGTTAATGTATATATAAGGGCCAGATGAATGAAAGAATCAGACCGACACAAATGTTTAAGGTGTATGTAAGGGCCAGTAAAATGGAAAGATCAGATCGACACACATTGTTAAGGTGTATGTAAAGGTCAGTTGAATAAAAGACTCAGATTCAAACACCTTGTTAATGCGTATGTAATGGTCTGTTTACTGGAATAATCAGATCGATACACCTTGTTAAGTGGCAGTTGAATTGAAGACTCAGATCGACACAAATTGTTAAGGTATATGTATTGGCCAGTGGAATTGAAAAATCAGACGGACATACCGTAAAAAGGTGTATGTAAGGACCAATTGACTGGAAGTATCAGGCAGACAGACATTTTGCTAGGGTGTATATAAGGGCCAGAATAATCGACGAATCAGACCGACACGCCTTGTTAAGGTGCATATAAGACTGTATATTCCGAATCTGCCAGACACGCCTTGCTAAGTTGTATATAAGGGCGAGTTTTATGGAAGAATCAGAATGAAACGCATTGTTAAAGTGTATGTAAGTGCCAGTACAATAGAAGTATCAGATTGACACGCCTTGTTAGGGTGTATGCAAGGTCCAGTTGAATGAAAGGCTCAGATCGACACACTTTGTAAATGTATATGTAAGCGCCAGTTGAATTGAAGAATCAGACGGACACACCTTGTTCATTTGTATGTTAGGGCCAGTATAATAGAAGAATCGGATGACACGCCTTGTTTAGGTGTATATAAGGGACAGTTGAATGGAGGAATCAGATTGATAAAACTTGTAAAGGTGCATGTAAGTGCCAGTATAATGAACGATTCAGACTAACACACCGTGTTAAGGTGTACATAAGGGCCAGTAAAATGGAGTAATCAGACTGACACACCTTGATAAAGGTGTATATAGGGGCCGATATAACATGTATAATGGAAGATCGACACACCGTGTTAAGGTGTATGTAAGGGCCAGTGTAACGGACGAATCAAACTGACTCACCTGTTAGGGTGCATGTAAGGCCCGGTATAATGGAACAACCAGATCGACACATCGTGTTAAGGTGTATATATGGGCCAGTAAAATGGAAGAATCAGAATAATGACAAAATCAGACCGACACACCTGGTTAAGGTGTATATAAGAGCCAGTTGAATGCAAGAATCCAACCGTCACACCTTGTTGAGGTGTATATAAGGGCAAGTTGTATGAAAGAATCAGACCGACACACCTTGTTAAGGTGTATATAAGGGCCAGTTGAATGCAAGCACCTTCCTAAGGTGCATATAATGTCCAATATAATGAAATAATCTGACTGACAACCGTTTTTAGGTGTATATAAATATCAGTTGATTGGACAATCTATTTAAGGGCCAGTTGAATGGAAGAATCAGACAGACACACCTTGTTAAGGTGTATATAAGGGCCAGTTGAATGGACGAATCAGGTGGACACTCCTTGTTAGGGGTTATTGAAAAGCCAGTAAAATTGCAAAATCAGACAGACACAACTTTTAAAGGTGTAAATAAGATCCTGTAGAACGACAGATCAATTTATGTAACAGCCAGTAGAATGGAAGATTCAGATCGACACACCTTGTTAACATGTATGTAAGAGCCAGTATAATGGCAAAATCAGACGTACACAGGTTGTTAATAGGAATGTTGAGGCACAGCCAAACAATCGTAATCATTGATATTTCTGAAAAACTTGCAAAAGGGAGAAAGTATTATCAAACCACGGTTATATACGAAGATGTGATCAGTTGACTGTTGTGTTGAAACGTATATGGAAGCCGACATTTTGAGAACTATGACATCTAAGTTCTAAATGACAATATAGGTTATATTAATACATATGAACTTTTACTGTTTCATAGGAAGCAATTACAGTCACTGTATGAAAAATATGTATACTTAATGGCAATAAAGTGTTATAGTAGTTTGCATTCATTTGCAGCGCTTTTCTTTTCTTTAAATGCTATTTATCCATATTAGAGATATGGTAATTTGTAACTATGAATTCATAGTTCTAAAAACCGGCGGCTCCCATATCCGTTTTAGAACAAACTTCAAATGATCATATCGTGTGTGCTTATCATCCGATTTGATAATTATTTCACCTTTTCGAGAGTGTTTCATAACTAACAATAACAGAGCTTGTTTGGCTGTGTCGCTATATTCCCTTAAATGTGTATGTAAAAGTCAGTATAATGGCAATATCAGACCGACAAACCTGGTTAAGATGTATGTAAGAGACAGAATAATGGCAAAATCAGACCGACACACCCGGTTAAACTGTATGTAAAAGCCAGTATAATGGCGAAATTAGACCGACACACCTGGTTAAGATGTATGTAAGAGCCAGTATAATGGTAAAATCAGACCAACACACCTGGGCCCCGTTTTATGAAACAACTAACGACCATTTTGATCGTAAATCAATTTCTTAAATGCTTCGCTATAAATTATACTTTACAAATAAACGTGATTTCATTTCATTTTCTTATACATGTGATCTTTCTGCACTACGTGCACACATACTTGTCTACATTGAATGCTTAGGTGATAAAAGGGAACGATTTTAAAATTTGAGACTTATTGTAAGATATTAATAAAACAGGGCCCTGGTTAATGTTTGTAAGGGCCAGTATAATAGCAACATTAGAGAGACACACCTTGTTAAGCTGTTTGTAAGAGTGAGTATAATGGAAAAATCAGACCGACACACCTTGTTAAGCTATCAGTAAGAGCTAGTAGAACGGATGAATCAGACCGACACACTAGTTTAAGCTGTATGTAGTAGCAAGTAGAACGGATGAATCAGATCGTCACACCTTGGTAAGTTGTATATAAGGGCCCATTGAATGGAAGAATAAGACCGATTACCTGGTTAAGCTGTATGTAAGATCAAGTATAATGGCAAAATAACTATGACAGACACAGCTTATTATGTTCTATATAAGGACCGATTGAATGGAAGAATCTGACCGACATACCTTGTTAAGGTGTACGTAAGGGCCAGTAGAATGGAAAAATCAGACATAAGCACCTTGTTAAGGAATAAGGGCCAGTAGAATGGAGCAATCAGACCAACACACCTTGTTAATCCAATTGTAAGGGCGTGTAGAACGGAAGAATCACACTGACACACCTGGTTAGGCTGTATGTATTAGCCAGTATATTTTTAAAATCAGACCGACTCAGCAGGTTCAGGTATCTGCATGAGTTAGTAAAATGACAAAATCAGACCGACACACCTGGTTAAAGTGTATATAAGGGCCAGTTGAATACAAGAATCCAACCGTCACACCTTGTTAAGGTGTATATAAGGGCAAATTGTATGAAAAAATCAGACCGACACACCTTGTAAAGGTGTATATAAGGGCCAGTTGAATGCAAGCACCTTCCTAAGGTGCATATAATGTCCAATATAATGAAATAATCTGACCGACAACCCTTTTAAGGTGTACATGTATATAAATATCAGTTGATTGGACAATCTATTTGAGGGCCAGTTGAATGGAAGAATCAGACAGACTACCCTTGTTAAGGTGTATATTAGGGCCAGTTGAATGGACGAATCAGGTCGAAATACATTGTTTTTTTGTATATAGGGCAGGTTGAATGACATAATCAACCGACACACCCTGTTAAGGTGTATATAAATGCCAGTTGAAAGGAAAAATCAGATCGACACACATTGTTAAGGTGTATGTTAAAGCTTGTAGTACGGATGAAGCAGATCAACACACTTTGTTAAGGTGTATGTTAGGTCCAGGTAAATGGAAAAATCAGACCGACACAACATGTTAAGGTGTATATAAGGGCCAGTTTAATGTAGGTATCAGACCGACGCACCTTGTTAAGGTGTATATAAAAGCTAGAAAAATGGGTGAATCGGATCGACACAACTTGTAATGGCCAAATGACAGGACGAATCAGACTGACACACCTTTTTAAGGTATATGTTAGGCCATTTAAATGGAAGAATCCGACCGACACTCCACGTTACGTTGTATGTAAAGGCTAGTAGAATGGATGTATCTGATCGATACACCTTGTTAAGGTGTATGTAATGGTCAGTTGAATGGAAGAATCAGACAGATACACCTTGTTAATGTGAATGTAAAAGCTAGTAGAAGGGATGAATCAGATCGACACACCTTGTGAAGGTGTATATAAGGACGAGTATTATGGACGAATCAAGACTGACTCACATTGTTAAGGTGTATATAAGGGCCAGTGGAATTGGAAAATAGAGACGGAAGCTCTTTGTTAAGGGCAAGTTGAATGGAAGGACCAGACTGACACACCTTGTTGAGGTGCATGTAAGGGCCAGTATAATGGTAGTATCAGACTGACACTCCTTGTTAATTTGTATGTAAAAGCTAGTAGAACGGGTAAATCAGATCGACACACCTTGTTAAGGTGTATGCAAGGATCAATTGAATGGAAGGGTCAGAGTGACACACATTGTTAATGTGTATGTAAGGGCCAGTTAATTGGACGAAGCAGATCGACATAGCTTTTTAAGGTACGAGGGTGCTTCAAAAGGTTCTGTCACTAGGCATATATCCTTTGAACTGGATATTACAGTGAGATAAAGTAGTGAATTTATAGTATTACTGGGTTCGCTCTCTTAAATTCCACAAAAAAAATGAAAAAAATCCGGTTATTTATACCCCTGAATTACCTCCCCCTACCACACCTTTTGGATACTGGCATCTCTGAAAATGTCCTTGTTGCTAAACGTTGTAAAAATTATTTGAATAATTCTATGCTTTTAAATTTTCTTGTACGCCATCTGTTGTTATTCGCCCATTATCGATGAAAATACTTGTCGATAATTCGGAAAGGTCTTGCTGCAAACCAGATATGAGTGAATGCATATCCCTTAACTTTAGCAGAAATAACACTGATTTTCTTCATCTTTTAAATGTTGTAATTATACTCATAGTATTAATATGTTTTCATATTTTTTTACAAATCCTAGTCCTTCAGTGTTTAAAATTCATATTCAACACATTATTGTAGAATTTTATACAATGTTTAGTGAAATATTGATCATCCAAAAACGCTATTTCAGAAGACTGCCCTTCCATTGATCATTAAATAATTTTACACGTTAGCTTAAAATGTTAATTTCTAAGACTAAATGATACATAGGGTCCTATGCCTTTTCATCTACCATGCTTAAATTCGGAATCTTGTAATGCACAGATATAACTGGTAATGTATGAGAAAGTTCAAAGGTCTGCGACAAGTACTTAAAGAGAAACAGGCATTTAAAAAAGTAACAATTAACATACCTGAAAAAAACTCAGGACGGAAATGCCTCAGTATGTATAAGTGATGTGTATTAAATGTTCCATAACTTTCGTCACACAAAATATACAGCATTCATTTTACCATCAGTAGAATGGTATTGAAACTCTCTTTCATTTGGTACCAACATCAACACTCACAGAATTGTTAAAACGCGTTAGTGACAGAACTTATTGAATGACCCTCGTATATAGAAGGGCCAGTATAATGGAAGAATCAGACTGACACACCTTGTTAAGGCCAGGTTGAATGAATGAATCAGACCGAAACACCGTGTTAAGCTGCATGTAAGGTCCAGTATAATGGAAGAATCAGACCGACAAAACTTTGTACGGCCAGTATAACGGCCAGTTGATTGGAATAAGAGCTAATTGAATGGAAGAATCAGACTGACACACCTTGCTAAAGTGTATATAAAGGACTGTTGAATGGAAGAATCAGATCGACACACCTGGTTAAGGTGTATATAAGTGCAAGTTGAATGGAAGAATCTGATCTACACACCTGGTTAAAGTGTATATAAGGGCTAGTTCAATGGAAGAATCAGACTAACATATCTTGCTAAGGTGTATATAAAGGCCAGTTGAATGGAAGAATCAGATCGACACACCTGGTTAAGGTGTATATAAGGGCAAGTTGAATGGAAGAATCAGACCGACATACCTTGTTAAGGTGTATATAAGGGCTAGTTGAATGGAAGAATCACACTGACATACCTTGCTAAGGTGTATATAAAGGCCAGTTGAATGGAAGAGTCAGATCGACACATCTGGTTAAGGTGTATATAAGGGCTAATTGAATGGAAGAATCAGATTGAAACACCTTGTTAAGGTGTATATAAACGCCAGTTGAATCGAATGATCAGATCGACACACCTTGTTAAGGTGTATATAAGGGCAAGTGGAATAAATGGAGGAATCAGACAAAAACCTTGTTAATGTGTATATAAGGGACAGTTGAATGGAAGAGTCAGACCGACGAGCCTTGTTAAGGTGTATGTAAGGGCCGGTATAATGGAGGAATCAGACTGACACTCCAAGCTAAGGTGTATATAACGGCCAGTGGATTGGAAGAATCAGATCGACACACTGTGTTAAGGTGTATATTAGTGCCACTTGATTGAAAGAATCATATCGACTCAGCTTTTAAGGTGTATATAATGGCCAGTTGAATGGACAAATCAGATCGACACACTTTGTTAAGGTGTATGTTAGGCAAGTTAAATGGAAGAATCAGACCGACACTCCTTGTTAGGGTGTGTGTAAAAGCTAGCAGAACGGATGAATCAGACTGAGACACATTAGTGTGTATGTATGAGCCAGTAAAATGCCAAAATCAGACAGCGCACCGTTTAAAAGTGTATATAAGATCCTGTAGAACGATAGGTCAATGTTTGTAAAAACTAGTAGAATGGAAGATTAATACCGACACACCTTGTTAATATGGGGACAGTATAATGGCAAAATCAGACTGACGCACTTTGTTAATAGGAATGTGGAGGCATAGCCAAACAATCGTAATCATTGGGAGTTCTGAAAAACTTGCAATAGGGAGAAAGAATTATCCAACTCGGGTTATATACGAAGAAGATATGATCATTTGAATGTTCTGTTGAAACTGATATGGAAGCCGTCATTTTGAGAGCTATGATATCTAAGTTCTAAATGACAATATAGGGAATATTAATGAATATGAACATTTACCGATTCATAGAAACTATTCCAGCAACTGCATGAAAAATATGTAAACTTAATGGCAATAATGCTTTATATGACTTTTAAAGAAATTTGCATTCATTTGCAGTCATTTTATTGATATTTATCTATATTACATATGTGGTAATTTGGAACCATGACGTTTTCTATATTTTCTATTCGAAAGCGTAAATCTAGGTATCATGGTCTTAGGCGTAATGGTAACATCAAACGTAAATCGCGTGTAATTAACTACTATATATTAATAAAGGTATTGATTTCATTGACATGCCTAGTATTTTTCGGGATACTCATGTAGTTGATTCTATCCCAAAATATTTCAAAAATTCCGAAAGTCCTGTAATTTGTTATAAGTATAAAAAGTCCATTAAAAACATTATTTTCAACTACAACAAAATAGTTTCTGACCTTGATATAGTACTTAATACTCCTAAGGAATGTGAATGCAATACATCAAAATTTTGCTATGCTCCAGCAGGTCATGTCATCACTGGTAATTTTGATTTTGTTGATAAACGTATTCGGCATTTGTTTTCGAAAGGTCCTAAATATAGATTACCTTCAACTATTGATTTTAATGCCTGTCGTGCCCAGATCGCCCACTCCATTGAAGATTTTAGTATAAAATGGTGTCGTAGAGAACATGCGGACCCAAACTCGCTTTCTACTTGGAAAAAGTATATTCTTAAAATTATAGATACACGTATTAACTTTTATAATTCTAACCCCTCTTTACTACCTCCGAGACCTAGGTTTTCCTTTCGTAATCTAAAATCGGGAATTCAGGAATTTCATAATAAATTTGTTTTAGTTCCTGCAGATAAAGCAGCTAATAATGTAATTATTGTTTGACGCCTACATTACGTCAATGTTTTATCTCTGGAACTCGGTAGCACCAATTCGTATACTCCAGTTAATTTTACTGAGGATGATGTTGTTTCCGCACATATCACTCGGTGCACTACTTTCAAGGCTGGTGTAAGCGATAAGCAAAATAAACTGCGTACCATGGACTGGATTCCTAAATTACATAAAAATCCGTATAAGACTCGCTTTATTTCTAATTCTAGTGCCTGCACCACAACAAACATCTCCAAACTTTTAACTTCTTGTCTTACTGCCGTTAAAGATCACGTTAAACTATATTGTGATAAAACTTATGAAAACTCTGGGATTAATTTATTTTGGTCTATAAAAAATTCAGGAGACGTTCTTGATAAAATTTTCAATAAAGGTCTAGTTTCATCAATAAGTACTTATGACTTCTCTACACTATATACAACCTTACCACATCATCTTATTAAAGACAATTTAATTTCTCTTATTCAAAAAACATTCGCTAGAGAAAATACTACATTTTTGGCATGTAATAATATTAAAGCGTTTTTCACTAACGGCAGTTTAGACAATTATACTATGTGGACTTGCTATGAAGTTTGTGAAGCACTCATCTTCCTATTAGATAATATTTTCGTCAGGTATGGTACCACCGTTTATAGACAAATTGTTGGTATCCCTATGGGTACGAACTGTGCACCACTTGTCGCAGATTTGTTTTTATTTTGCTATGAAAGGGATTTCATGTTGGGTCTTTCAGCAGATACCCAGGCAGATGTTATTGAAGCTTTTAATGACACCTCTCGGTATCTGGATGACATACTGAACATTGACAACCCTTTCTTTCCAACTATGGTTCATAATATTTATCCTAAAGAACTTCGGCTTAATAAAGAAAATATATCTGATAATAACGCTTCTTTTCTTGATTTAGATCTCTCGATTGAAAATGATAAAATAATTAGCAAAATCTATGACAAGAGAGATGATTTTAATTTTGACATTGTTATTTATCCCCACTTGGATGGGGATGTTCCCCGAGCAACATCTTATGGGGTGTATCTGTCTCAACTCATTCGTTTTCTAGAGCTTGTACTCCAGTTGAGGACTTTAATATTCGTAATCTTTGTATAATTAAAAAGTTACTCAATCAGGGTTACCGTTACCATAAACTTCGTAAAACCTTTGCAAAATTTTATTATCGTAACCCTGATCTTCTTTCCAAATATAAATGTAATTTAAGGACTCTTCTGCGACAAGGACTATCACAACCTGACTTCTATGGTGATGTGATTTATAAACTTCGTAAGATTCTTGGTCATGATCACTTTCATACTATCTTTGTTAAACTTGTTAAAAAGTTTATCAAAAGAGGTTATGACCCTATCATTTTGCAACGTACTGCATGCTTGGTGGTGGACCCTTTTACAGTTCGCCACTATGCTTTCCTCTTTAATTGTACGATGACCGGACAGGCTGTGGACCCTATGATGACGCCTACCTAAAGCCCATTGGGACGGTGGCGTTTGATGTTTGTCCATGTTCTTTCTTGTCGTGCCCTTAATGGTGTATTCTCTTACTGCTCTGGCTTCTGCCAAGTCATTGAGTACCTTCATTGTGGCTTTCTAGGCTATTGTTTTTTGTATTATATTTACACGAGCATATTTGTGTTTTACTTATATTGCCTATTGATGCTGCCTTGTTGGTTAGAGTTTAGATCATGGCGGGGATTTCTTTATTTACACTGTCCTGTTTTAATGGGATGACAGTATGGGTACGTGTGAGGTTTGGTGCACCCTAGAACCGGTTTAAACCCCCAGTGGCCTACTTTGCCACTGACCGTTCCAAGGCGGTAGCCCTATTGTCAACCCTTTTGTGTTTGTGATGTCGTTTGCATTTTTTATTACTTTTGCCTTTTCGTTTGTCTGTTTGCGTGTTTGTTTTTGTGTTTTGTGGTTGACTGTCGTCCTTGAATGATGCTTTCCCTGTCCGATATTTTTATCCTTATTTATTTCTAAAAAATGGCGGCTCAAATATCTATTTTAGAACAAACTTCATATGATCATATTGTGTGTGCTTTTCATCCGATTTGCTAATTATTTCACCTTTTCGAGATTGTTTCATAACTAACAATAATAGAGCTTGTTTGGCTGTGTCGTTATATTCCCTTAAATGTGTATGTAAGAGCCAGAATAATGGCAAAATCAGACCGACAAACCTGGTTAAGCTGTAAGTAAGAGCCAGTATAATGGCAAAATAAGACAGACATACCTGATTAAGAAACGTAAGAGCCAGGATGATGGCAAAACAGGGAAAACACACTTGGTTAAGCTATCTGTAACAGCTAGTACAACGGATAAATCAGATCGACGAACCTGTTTAAGCTGTATGTAAGAGCAAGCAGTACGGATGAATCAAATCGTTACACCTTGTTAAGTTGTCTATAAGGGCCAATTGAATGGAAGAATCAGACCGACGTAACTGGTTAAGCTGTTGTATGTAAGAGCAAGTATAATGTCACAATAATTATGACAGACACGGCTTGTTATGTTGTTAAAGTGTATATAAGGGACAGTTGTTTGGACGAATCGGATCGACACACCTTGTTAAGGTCCTTATAAAGGCCAGTTGAATGGAAAAATCGGATCGACACACCTAGTTAAGGTGTATATAAGGGCAAGTTGAATGGAAGAATCAGACCAACACCTTGTTAAGGTGTATGTCAGGGCCAGTTGAATGGAAGAGTCAGACAGACACACCTTGTTAAGGTATATGTAAGGGCCGGTATAATGGAAGAATCAGACAGACACACCATGTTAAGGTGTATATAAGGGCCAGTGGATTGGATGAATCAGATCGACACACTTTGTTAAGGTGTATGTGAGGGCCAGTTGTTTGAAAGAATCAGATCGACACACCTGGTTAAGGTGTATATAAGGGCAAGTTGAATGGAAGAATCAAATCGAAACACTTGGTTATAAGGGCTAGTTGAATGGAAGAATCAGACTGACACCCTGGCTAAGGTGTCTATAAAGGCCAGTTGAATGGAAGAATCAGATCGACACACCTGGTTAAGGTGTATATGAGGGCCAGTTGAAAGGAAGAATCAGACCGACACACCTTGTTAAGGTGTATATAAGGGCTAGTTGAATGGAAGAATCAGACTGACACACCTTGCTAAGGTGTATATAAAGGCCAGTTGAATGGAAAAATCAGACCGTTACACCTGGTTAAGGTGTATATAACGGCTTGTTAAATGGAAAAATCGGCCAGACACACCTTGTTAAGGTGCATATAAAGGCCAGTTGAATGGAAGAATCGGATAGATACACCTAGTTAAGATGTATATAAGGGCAAGTTGAATGGAAGAATTAGACCAACACCTTGTTAAGGTGTATGTAAGGGCCAGTTGAATGGAGGATTCAGACCGACACACCTTGTTAGGGTGTATGTAAGGGCCGGTATAATGGAAGAATCAGACTGACACACCATGTTAAGGTGTATATAAGGGCCAGTGGATTGGATGAATCAGATCGACAGACTTTGTTAAGGTGTATGTTAGGGCCAGTTGAATGGACGAATCAGATCAACACACCTTGTTAAGGTGTATGTTAGGCCAGTTATATGGAAGAATCAGACCGACACACCTTGTTAGGGTGTATGTATGAGCCAATAAAATGCCAAAATCAGACAGACACA
>JAWPHD010014664.1:0-59799 GCA_037043455.1 Cyrtodaria siliqua | reverse complement strand
TCTCCCTATTTTCTGTCACTTTATAGTCTTTTCCCTATTTTCTGTCACTAGTCTTCTCCCTATTTTCTGTCACTAGTCTTCTCCCTATTTTCTATCACTAGTATTTTCCCTATTTTCTGTCACTAGTCTTCTCCCTATGTTCTGTCACTAGTCTTCCCTATGTTCTGTCACTGGTCTTCTCCCTATGTTCTGTCACTTACGTCTTCTCCCTATTTTCTGTCACTAGTCTTCTCCCTATGTTCTGTCACTAGTCTTCTCCCTATTTTCTGTCACTAGTCTTCTCCCTATGTTCTGTCACTAGTCTTCTCCCTATGTTCTGTCACTAGTCTTCTCCCTATTTTCTATCACTAGTCTTCTCCCTACTTTCTTTGGAGTGAGAAGTCACACTTCCCGAGGGAAAAGTCACTTTCTCCCTAAACTCCAGGCCTAGTTTGAACGCTGGGCAGAGGCTTAAATTCAGGGTCGACAGGTTGGCTAACGTGGATATTATTTTTCTTTGGCCAAACCAAGATTGTTATATGTCATTTTCAGTTTAACTGAAACTTTTAAAACAGCTATTTTGCAATATATTACAATAATTACATGTTATTTTGTCAGTTTCTATATGGAAAGAACATTTCTTAGAATAAATATGTTTTTCTGTTCACTTCAGAAATTGACTCTTTTTTTTTTTATCATTTCAGAGTACTATATAGGTATTTTCCTTGTTGGCAGATTACATTTACTATAACAGATAAAGGCAGGTACATGTATGATGCTATTTTTTTCCTTGTAAAGTTATTCTGACTAATTGTGTATACCACAGTATTTTTTTTATGTGAAATAATGTAGAAAACCTATTAAAACTAAGGTTCTCTGGTGACAAACAGTAGTACAAGAAAGATATCACCCACGCTCATGAAACAATAGAACAAAAATGTTACTTGAAACATAGGCATTAAGGAAAATTAAGGATAAAGGTGACAGAGGTCGTTGTTCATTATTAAAATACCTGACAAGCAAAAAAAAGTCGGTGAATAAGAAACATGTTAAATAATTAATACAACAGTAAAATTTTAAATTAGAACGAATTTGACGGCACGCCATCGCAAAATACCCATGTTTTCTTCACACAGGTCAATTCCTTTTAACCCTGTATCCATTTTACATGAAACTGTTTCAATCATTCTTGATCACAGATCAGAAATAGTATTATTTATGCTTTTCTGAATACATGTATGACACTGCAATGTAAATGTTTAGGGTGTTTGTGTATTTGAACTTTTGACCCCTATCCCAGAGTTTCATGGTGACCCTGGAGCAAATTATACTGATATTACCAAAATCATTACCTTTTATGGATTTTTCTTTTTAGATATTTGACCAAAGTTACCCCTTTCTCTCTCCCCCCCCCCCCCCCCCTTTTTACCTCGGGAATTCTGATTTCTGATTTTTTTTTAGGGTGTTTGTGTATTTGAACTTTTGACCCCTATCCCAGAGTTTCATGGTGACCCTGGAGCAAATTATACTGATATTACCAAAATCATTACCTTTTATGGATTTTTCTTTTAGATATTTGACCAAAGTTACCCCTTTCTCTCTCTCCCCCCCCCCCCCCCCCCCCCCCCCCCCCCCCCCCCCCCCCCCCCCCCCCCCACCCACCCTTTTTACCTCGGCAATTCTGATTTCTGATACTGAGGCATTCTATTAGTTGCATATTTCTAGGGTTTAATAACGCTCAACTAAGCAAATCGGAGGTTAGTCAATTTTACAGGAGAAGCATAAAACACTTTTTAAATCAATGAACAGACCTGTACAACTAACCATGGTAACGATTACAGTAAGGATTACAATAAGGAATACTGACTACAACAGAGGGTTTCTCAACAGGCAATACTCCTTGAATGCTTGACCAAGCATTTACGCATCACTATATATTGACACTACGTGAACTTGTAGGAAAAAGTGGGTGGTCTGCCATTACTACAAAAAATCGGCAAGCGGCCATCTTTGTTTACATAGAGTTATATAGTAAAAAGTTGTAGTGACTACTCCTCTAAAACTACTTGACAGATTTTCATGAAACTTCACAGGAATAATGCTCTTGATATCTAATTGATCCAGCAAAATTTCAGGTCCGCCGGAAATTCAAGATGGCCACCATGGCTAAAACTAGATTTTAAAAAACAAGTTTTTTGTAACGACTACTTCTTGAAAACTGTAAAGGATATTGATACGGGACTTTTTCTAAAATGATCAGCCTGATATGATGTTGATCCTTGTCGAAAAGTATTCTGATTCGACATAAACTTGGCCACCAGCTGCCATCTTTGTTACATAGAGTTATAAAAACTTGTAGTGACTACTCCTCTGAAACAACGTTACGGATTTTCATGAAAATTCACAGGAATGTTGCTCTTAATGTCTAGTTGATCCTAGCGAAATTTCAGGTCGGCCGGAAATTCAAGATGGGCCGCCACGGCTAAAATAGATTTAAAAAAACAAATTTGTAGCGACTACTTCCTGAAAACTATAAGTGATATTGATATGTGACTTTTCTAAAATGATCAGCATGACATGATGTTGATCCGTGTCGATTTTTTTTTTTATTCGACTTTAAACATGGCCGCCAGCTACCATCTTTGTTTACATAGAGTTATATAATAAAAACTTGAGCGACTACTCCTCTGAAACTACTTGAAGGATTTTCGTGAAACTTCACAGGAATGTTGCTCTTGATGTCTAGTTGATCATAGCAAAATTTCATGCTGGCCGGAAATTAAGATGACTGCCAGGGAAAACTATAAGTGATATTAATATGGGACTTTTTCTTAAATGATCATCATGACATGATGTTGATTCTTGTTGAAATTTATTTTGATTCTCCATTAAACATGGCCGCCAGCTGCCATCTTTGTTTACATAGAGGTATATAGCAAAAAGTTTTTGATATTGATATAGGACTTTTTCTAAAATGATCAGCATGACATGATGTTGAACTTTGCGAAAATTATTTTGATTCGACTTTAAACATTGCCGCCAGCTGCCATCTTTGTTTATATAGAGTTATATAGTAAAAGCATGTAGCGACTACTCCTCTTGAAACTACTTTATGGATTTTCATGAAACTCACAGGAATGTTGCTCTTGATATCCAGTTGATCCTAGCAAAATGTCAGGTCGTCCGGAAATTCACAATTGCCATCACGTTAAAAATAGATTTTTAAAAAACAAATTTGTAGCGACTGCTTCTTGAGAACTAAAAAGTGATATTGATATGGGACTTTTTATAA
The DNA here is from genome assembly GCA_037043455.1 of Cyrtodaria siliqua. Classification (NCBI taxonomy): domain Eukaryota; kingdom Metazoa; phylum Mollusca; class Bivalvia; order Adapedonta; family Hiatellidae; genus Cyrtodaria; species Cyrtodaria siliqua. The sequence continues at coordinate 56,528 of JAWPHD010014664.1, read as the reverse complement.
AATGATCAGCATGACATTATGTTTGTCCTTGTTGAAAATTATTTTGATTCGACATTAACATAGCTGCTGCAACCATCTTTGTTTATATAGTTAAAACTTGTAGCGACTACTCCTCTGAAACTACATGACAGATTTTCATGAAACTTCACAGCAATGCTTTTCTAGATATCAAAAACCTATCAGTAGAGCTTCAATGTCATTGACCTCTTGTTACTTTTTGTTAGTTTGACTATTCGAAGAATAAGAGAGCTTATGTAATCACCCTGGCGCCAGCGTTGCCATCGGCGTCCCACATCAAGGTTTGCGTGTAAGCTGTGTTTACAAGTCTATATCTCTTACATTTCTTACCCTAGCACAACCAAATTTGGCCATGGGATTCCTTATAGCATTATCTTAGGGCTGCATAAGCAATTTTGGTTCCTGAAAACCATGGGGCTCCCATGAAACCCAAATTCTGATAGCCCTTAAAATGTGTCTATTTCACATCAAATTTTGCGTGTAAGCTGTGTTTACAGGTCTATATCTCTTATATTTCTTGTCCTAGCTGAACTAAATTTGGGAATTAGTTTCATTATAGTATGTTGTAAAGGGTTGCGTAAGTAATTTTGACTTTGCAAATTCTTGGGCTCCCTCCACCCCAATCCCCCACCATACATTTACATATTTCTGTATTGTTTTGGTCAATTCTTACACATATAGCTATGTTGCACCCCCCTCGAAATTCGAATAATTTTTTTTAACATATTTCTGTGTTGTCAATTCTAACACGAAACTGGAATTATTATTATTATTTTATTTTTTTACATATTTCTTTGTCGTTTTGGAAAATTCTTACATATATATTTATGTTGCCCCACTCCCCCCTCCCACTCCCCCGTCTCACCCCCTCAAACACTCCCACTCAAAACACGTTTTTTTATTTTTATTATATATTTCTTTACACATTTCTGTGTTGTTTGGTAAATTTTTACACATATAGCTAATATGTGTAAAAATCCGCGCCCCCCCCCCCCCCCCCCCCCCCCCCCCCCCATCATCTCACCAGAATTATTTACATATGTCTGTGTTGTTTTATCAAACTACACTATATCAATGATGCCGCCCCCCCCAACTCCACCCCCACATTGTTTTAGCCTTGTTTTCTGATGGTATATACTGACTAAATAATTTATTATTCTCTGAACATGCCAGAAAAATGGAATAGTCGAGCTGCGCTGTTCTCCGACAGCTCTTGTTATCATTAGAATTTTTGCTGATAATATTACTACCGACGGAAAAGAATGTAAATCAATAACTAATTCACATTTTTTCGCTGTTTATTTGTTTTGCCGGTAGTAAATGGAAAAATCCACATGGAGTCTTTTTATGCACATTTTCAAAAGGTCATCTAGATCTATATTTTTTAAGATATTTTGATAATTTTTCCACGTTTTTAAAGCCCTTTTCAAATGAAACCTAATTCCCGAAAAAGTGCAACACCCCCTTTAAGGCATTAATTTTACAATGAAATCATTCTAAAAATTATGACCAAAAAAACATCAATAGAATAGTATTCAACTTAGCGCGCGGTCTCAAAACAAAAAAGGCATGTTGACATAGCTTAATTTTGGGGCAAATGACTTTTGAAATTGGGCAAAGTGACATTTTGGGCAGTGCAAGTGATTTTGATAACCCTACTTGCCCTGGGCAAGTGAAGTGGATTTCAAAATATTTCCAGACCCCTGTAACTCAAGAACCAGCTGACACCTAAACTCGAAACTTGACAGGAATATGTTTGTGTCATGTGTAGTTGTGCACCTCCCTTTTGGGTAGATCGCATAAGAAATGTGGTTGCATGATAACAAAAATTGTTTGGCACTGAAATCCATTAAATTTGTTAAATGCAAGACTGATATTTGATTTTAAAATTAGCCATAAAAAAGATTGTTCATAATATTTCAGAGTGCATTTTTATTTAATTGCGCATTGTAACATTCGGAACCGTCAGTGAATACCAGATTTTAAAGAATAGGATAATAAAGGAAATCACCAAAATACAGGTTTTCTGACTTAATTTGATATTTTCACTTGGCATAGTTGTGCTTTAAAATTTTATTTATTTTTGAAAATGTTTCAAGTTTTTTAGCGAATATAAGGTATATTTTTTATGAATTTATAACTACAGTAAAATACTGTAATTTAATGCATGGAAACACTGTAACATTTTGGTAAAAATGTCACTGGAGCATAGTTTTGCGCTAACCCTCGATTGCAAATCGGTACTACATGTAGTATTTTAATAGTTTACAGAAATTGTTTTTGAATACCGGTATTACTAATTGTTGATTGCACTGCACCACTGCTAATATTTAACCCAAAAATACCAGCATTTTAGCTATACGTAATAAAACACTTTCTTTCTTAATTGTTTTAGAAACAAAGAAAATTTACACCAGAGACTATTAATGCAGTACTATTTAACTTCTAACTTGTTTCATTATATATATATACATACATATATTTAAAGAAACTAATCTGCCACAGGCCCCGTGTGGTTCCCGGGGGCCCCGTTTGGTCCGGGGCAAAGATAGGGCCACTGCAGATCCCTTTGGAGGGGTAGGCAGAGGGGTAGAATCCCCCAAATTCATGTTCATTTTATAATTTTTTGTTCATTACAGGTCTTCCATCATTGATCCCTGCATTGTTACAGGTGCCATCTCGCTCACATCAAAAGAGCAGTGGCAGAAAAACAATAAACGTGGCTCCAGCGTAAATGGAGTTTCTACGATAGAATTTGCAGCAACTCTGCAGTTCAGGGTGAGAAGGTTCTAGGCCCATTTTACATATTTTTTTATCTCTACGTACATGGAGGATGAGCCTGCATGTTCTGGTATGTTCATGCCTGTTAGGCGCCATACAACCTTTCATGTGTTGGTGCGCCTAAAACCCAATTCAGTTCAATTCAATTTGTCTGCCACAGGGCCATCAATTCACGTTTTTCCATGCATGGAGTATACTTTTCCCCCCAAATTTTCTGAAAGCATTAACCCCGCCCCGCCCTAAAACTGAGAAATTATGAAAATACATATGAAAAGCCTTTTTTTATGGATGTTTTGTTTTTTTATCTTTTTTTTTTAAAGATCCCCCCTAATCTCAGATCCTTTATCCACCATGTATTCAAATTAACAATTTAACGAAAGTTACAAAAAATCCAGATTGTCATGTTTATTACTTGTATACAAAAAAATCTCTGACATCATCTGAAACAAATTCAATATCACCATGGGGTTGTATGGTTAATAGTAAATTACACTGCTATCTATACAAGTATAAACAAGTTATCTCCACCCCCACACTCGAAGTTCAGTTCTTTAAATTCGAGGAGCCAATTATATCAAATCACTCTTCAGATTGGTTACAACTTTAGAGGTGTATTCATTCAGGAACGGTTGAGGGAAGTTTCCCTAATGGAGGTACGTCACTGTAGCTGACTTCCTCTTCTCGTCTGACATTATTTTCCCTTTGGATATTTAGCTATACATACAGCTGTAGTGTATTATGAATAGGATATAAATTGGTTATGTGTTTACAGTTAGCAAGGTCATTGTATTATTAAACTTCCTTTAATTTACAACCACTGAAAAGTCATGAAATACTACATTATGTAGATAATTGATATGCACAACTGGTATCATAGGCATAGTATCAGGAACCGTATTCATAATTGAATTGCATGTTGTTTAACGGCTCATCAACACAGTATAGGTTATTTAGAGCCGCCCCAGAGAGAGGGGAAGGATACATAGGAATCCAAGGAACTGTGCCCTACTCTTATAGGATAGATCGATACACAGGACCGCCAAGTTTACGTCCCCATCCGACGAACGAGGCTAAGGGAAAGTGTCTTCCCCAAGAACACACCGACGAAACTCAGTGGCACCACGAAGGATTGTACCCAGGGCCTCCAGTAACAAATCCGCCACGCTATCAAGTGCGCCATGCCAGCCCTCATATTCATAATGCAACTTAAGTGGAAACTTTACTCAAGTCAAATTTAAGATTTTTACATATTAATTTTTATATATCTTTATTAACCTCCCAGGGACACTACAAACCATCTATTTTAAGATAAATATTTAGCTGTATCATTCTTTTATTTATCCATATAAAACATTATTAATACTATTTAAAAAACTCATCTTAAGTCGACAGAAAAAGGGTGTTACAAAAATAAATAAAATTTGACTTAAGATATTGCTAAGAAGCTTTATGAATATGGACCCCCCGTGTTTGGGTGTGCAAGGCTTTTGAAGAAAAAACAAACAGCTATTGAGATCTGACTTGATTGCCGTCTGCATCTTCTGCGCCCGGGTTAAAGTTTGTATGTATCTCAGAAACTGCTTTACATAATCGATTGATCACACAATTTTTTGTATCGGCATCATCGGACATCAAACAATCAGGTTCTATAACTCATAATTTTTATTTTAACAAAATTATGGCCCCTTGTATCCCTTCCCCAATCCCCCTAGTGTGTGTTTTGCTACCATAAAAATATATGAAGACTTTTTGTTTTTATCAGTCTTTTTTGATGCCACTCGATATGACCATGTTATGGCCTTGATTTTAGAAAAATGCTATATTTTGCCTTGTCAACACTCTAGCCTTAATATTGAATTAGAAACTTGGACAAGTTTAAAAAAACACCTCTTGGGTCTCTTGTTTTAAAGCTGATCTGGGTTTACAATGGACCAAAGGCATTACAGTCATGCTTAGTGGGTTAATTTGGGTTAAACCTTATTTAATTTTACAGTGTTTACCTTTTGCTTTCTTAACCCTTACCGGCTAAGCACGACTATAATATCTTTTGCGTCCATTGTAAACCCAGATCAACCTGCGAGTAACTTTTTTTTTGTCATATAAATGGAATGATCTTAATTCAAAGAAAGAACAGTCCATTATATATATGTAGCGGGTTAAGGGTTAATAGATAAAACTATTTTAACAACATTTCCATGAAATCAGGCTATTTTACTTGTAAATCTGTTTGCATTCAAATTTGCTATGGACCTTATTTTAACCTAATTGTATTATATAACAGATTACAGATTTGCCAGTGTACCCATTTGCCATTGCCTACAGGTTGACAAAGCACACTGTGAGATTCAGGTTTTTAGATTGATAGAGTAGATAACTTCTTTGCAAAATATGACCAGCAAAAAGACAAAACAAATGGCTTTGAATCATACAGATTACCTAAATTGTCGTTCTTATACATAATTATGTGTGGTACTACTGGACTATTTACATGTGTAGATTACCCATTTTAACTTGGATTCAGATGACATTCGAGAACAGATGACAGAACATTGTAAGTTATCTAACTTTATAATTTCATGGGGATTTTACATGTAATTATGTATGAAAGGTACTGGAGGCGATATGGAAGAGTGATTAGCCACTGTGTGGGTGTCTTCCCCCACCCCACCCCACCCCACCCCAGTATTGAAATTACTAATTTAGAGCTGAGTACTGAATACTTTATTTTAGACTCTTGTACTGAATACTATTTAACATGGATAACCCGAGTACTGAATACTATTTTAACCCGGGCCATGGGTACTGAATACTCCCTAAAATTACCATGAATACTGCGTACCAAAAGTGGGGAGCGAAGGGGAAAACAGCCCCCACTGTGTCAACCTAATTGTGCTTCAGTTCAATATGAAATGAACATGCATTAAAATAAGAAGCATATTACCTTGGGTTTAGTTTTTGTTTATTAGCTCTACTGGCCAAAGGCCAGCAGAGCTTATGGGATGGTGTGGTGTCCGTCCGTCCGTCCGTCCTTCCGTCCGTTAACTTTTGCTTGTGTACACTCTAGAGGCCACATTTCTGATGCAATCATCATGAAACTTTGTCAGAATGTTTGTCTCAATGAAATCTCGGTCAGGTTCGAAAATGGGTCATGTGGGTTCAAAAACTAGGTCACTAGGTCAAATATTGGAAAAACCTTGTGTACACTCTAGAGGCCATATTTTTGACCCGAGCTTGATGCAACTTTGTCAGAATGTTTGTCTTAATTATATCTTGGTCAAGTTTGAAAATGGGTCACATGGGATTAAAAACTAGGTCACTAGGTCAAATACTTGAAAAACCTTGTGTACACTCTAGAAGCCGTATTTCTGACCCAATCTTGATGAAACTTTGTCAAAGTGTTTGTCTTAATTATATCTTGGTCAAGTTCAAAAATGGGTCACATGGTGTTAAAAACTAGGTCACTAGGTCAAACTTTGGAAAAACCGTGTGTACACTTTAGAGGTCATATTTTTGACCCAATCTTGATGAAACTTTGTCAAATTGTTTATCTTAATTATATCTTGATCAAGTTCGGAAATGGGTCATATGGTTTAAAAACTAGGTCACTAGGTCAAACTTTGGAAAAACCTTGTGTACACTCTAGAGGCCATATTTTTGACCCGATCTTGATGAAACTTTGTCAGAATGTTTGTCTCAATGAAATCTCGGTCAAGTTCAAAAATGGGTCATGTGGGTCAAAAACTAGGTCACTAGGTCAAATACTTGAAAAAACTTGTGTACACTCTAGAGGTCATATTTGTTATCCAATCTTGATGAAACTTTGTCAAATTGTTTATCTTAATTATATCTTGATCAAGTTCGGAAATGGGTCACATGAAAATAAAAACTAGGTCACTAGGTCAAATATTGGAAAAACCTTGTGTACACTCTAGAGGCCATATTTTTGACCCGAGCTTGATGCAACTTTGTCAGAATGTTTATCTTAATTGTTTGTCTCAATGAAATCTCGGTCAAGTTCGAAAATGGGTCATGTGGGGTCAAAAACTAGGTCACTAGGTCAAATATTGGAAAAACCTTGTGTACACTCTAGAGGCCATATTTTAGACCCGAGCTTGATGCAACTTTGTCAGAATGTTTGTCTTAATTATATCTTGGTCAAGTTTGAAAATGGGTCACATGGTGTTAAAAACTAGGTCACTAGGTCAAACTTTGGAAAAACCGTGTGTACACTCTAGAGGCCATATTTTTGACCCGATCTTGATGAAACTTTGTCAGAATGTCAAGTTCAAAAATGGGTCATTTGGGGTCAAAAACTAGGTCACTAGGTCAAATACTTGAAAAAACTTGTGTACACTCTAGATGTCATATTTGTTACCCAATCTTGATGAAACTTTGTCAAATTTTTTATCTTAATTATATCTTGATCAAGTTCGGAAATGGGTCACATGAAAATAAAAACTAGGTCACTAGGTCAAATATTGGAAAAACCTTGTGTACACTCTAGAGGCCATATTTTTGACCCGAGCTTGATGCAACTTTGTCAGAATGTTTATCTTAATTGTTTGTCTCAATGAAATCTCGGTCAAGTTCGAAAATGGGTCATGTGGGGTCAAAAACTAGGTCACTAGGTCAAATACTTGAAAAAACTTGTGTACACTCTAGAGGTCATATTTGTTACCCAATCTTGATGAAACTTTGTCAAATTGTTTATCTTAATTATATCTTGATCAAGTTCGGAAATGGGTCACATGAAGTTAAAAACTAGGTCACTAGGTCAAATATTGGAAAAACCTTGTGTACACTCTAGAGGCCATATTTTTGACCCGAGCTTGATGCAACTTTGTCAGAATGTTTGTCTTAATTATATCTTGGTCAAGTTTGAAAATGGGTCACATGGGGTTAAAAACTAGGTCACTAGGTCAAATACTTGAAAAACCTTGTGTACACTCTAGAAGCCGTATTTCTGACCCAATCTTGATGAAACTTGGTCAAAATGTTTGTCTTAATTATATCTTGGTCAAGTTCAAAAATGGGTCACATGGTGTTAAAAACTAGGTCACTAGGTCAAACTTTGGAAAAACTGTGTGTACACTCTAGAGGCCATATTTTTTACCCGATCTTGATGCAATTTTGTCAGAATATTTGTCTCAATTATAGCTTGCTAAAATTCGAAAATGGGTCACACAGGGTCGAAAACTAGGTCACTAGGTCAAATACTTGAAAAACCTTGTGTACACTCTAGAGGCCATATTTCTGACCCGATCTTGATGAAACTTGGTCGAAATGTTGTCTTATTTATATTTTGGTCAAGTTCGAAAATGGGTCCCATGGGGTCAAAAACTAGGTCACTAGGTCAAATACTTGAAAAACCTTGTGTACACTCTAGACGCCATATTTTTTTTCATTCAATCTTTACTAAACTTTACCAGATTGTTAATGTCAATAACAGCTCGGTAAAGTTTGTTTTTAGCTTATGGGATGGTGTGTTGTCCGTATTCCGCCGTCCGTCAACTTTTCTTGTGTACACTCTCGAGGCCACATTTCTGATGCAATCATCATGAAACTTTGTCAGAATGTTTGTCTCAATGAAATCTCGGTCAAGTTCAAAAATGGGTCATGTGGGGTCAAAAACTAGGTCACTAGGTCAAATACTTGAAAAAACTTGTGTACACTCTAGAGGTCATATTTGTTACCCAATCTGGATGAAACTTTGTCAAATTGTTTATCTTAATTATATCTTGATCAAGTTCGGAAATGGGTCACATGAAGTTAAAAACTAGGTCACTAGGTCAAATATTGGAAAAACCTTGTGTACACTCTAGAGGCCATATTTTTGACCCGAGCTTGATGCAACTTTGTCAGAATGTTTGTCTTAATTATATCTTGGTCAAGTTTGAAAATGGTCACATGGGGTTAAAAACTAGGTCACTAGGTCAAATACTTGAAAAACCTTGTGTACACTCTAGAAGCCGTATTTCTGACCCAATCTTGATGAAACTTTGTCAAAATGTTTTTCTTAATTATATCTTGGTCAAGTTCAAAAATGGGTCACATGGTGTTAAAAACTAGGTCACTAGGTCAAACTTTGGAAAAACCGTGTGTACACTCTAGAGGCCATATTTTTGACCCGATCTTGATGCAATTTTGTCAGAAAAATTGTCTCAATTATAGCTTGCTAAAGTTCGAAAATGGGTCACACAGGGTCAAAAACTAGGTCACTAGGTCAAATACTTGAAAAACCTTGTGTACACTCTAGAGGCCATATTTCTGACCCGATCTTGATGAAACTTTGTCGAAATGTTGTCTTAATTATATTTTGGTCAAGTTCGAAAATGGGTCCCATGGGGTCAAAAACTAGGTCACTAGGTCAAATACTTGAAAAACCTTGTGTACACTCTAGACACCATGTAGTACGACTCGATTCATCAATGGTATAACAGCCAGTAGAGCGTTCACAGGCCCTCTTGGGCCTCTTGTTAACATGTTTGGTCTGGAAAACATGACCACTCGTCTGGTTAGCTCTACTGGCCAAGGGCCAGCAGAGCTTATGGGATGGCGAGTTGTCCGTCGTCCGTCTGTCCGTCGTCCGTCCGTTAACTTTTACCTTGTTAAGACGACAGGGCCTTCATTTTTCATTTGATCTTTACCAAACTTTAACATATTGTTAATATCAATGAAAGCTCGGACAATTTCGAAAACCGGCCAGATCGGACCAGTAACAGCAGAGTTATGGCCCTTGATTAGTTAAAAATGCTATATTTTGCCTCGTTAAGACGATAGGGCCTTCATTTTTCATTCTATCTTTACCAAACTTTACCATATTGTTAATATCAATGAAAACTCGGACAAGTTCGAAAACCAGCCAGATCGGACCAGTAACAGCGGAGTTAAGGTCCTTGATTAGTTAAAAATGCTATATTGATATATTTTGCCTCGTTAAGACGATAGAGCCTTCATTTTTCATCCTATCTTTACCAAACTTTACCACATTGTTAATATCAATGAAAGCTCGGACAAGTTCGAAAACCAGCCATATCGGACTAGTAACAGCGGAGTTATGGCCCTTGATTTAGTTAAAAATGCTATATTTTGCCTCGTTAAGACAATAGGGGCTTTATTGTTCATCCGATCTTTACCAAACTTTACCAAATTGTTAATTTGAATGAAAGCTGGGACAAGTTCGAAAACCGGCCAGATCGGACCAGTAACAGCGGAGTTATGGCCCTTGATTTAGTTAAAAATGCTATATTTTGCCTCAAGACGATAGGGCCTTAATTTTTCATCCGAACTTTACCAAACTGTACCAGATTGTTAATATCAATGAAAGCTCGGACAAGATCGAAAACCAGCCAGATCTGACCATTAACAGCAGAGTTATGGCCCTTGATTTAGTTAAAAATGCTATATTTTGCCTCGAGACAATAAGGCCTTTATTTTTCATCAGATCTTTACCAAACTTTATAAGATTGTTAATATCAATGAAAGCTCCGACAAGTTTGAAAAACAGCCAGATTGGACCATTTACACAGGAGTTATGGCCCTTGATTTTCTGAAAAATGCTATATTTTGGCCTCAGTAAGACGAAAGGGCCTTCTTCGGACGGATTTCAGTGAAACTTTTCAGGGATGATCAGTACCAAGCCTAGTTGTACCTATCAACACCGTGTTCCGGTTGAATGATTTTGGCAGAGTTATGTCCCATTAAAGGTATTAATACACATACTTTGTCCAGATTAGTTCTCCTGAACCCCTGGCCAGATTTAAATAAAACTTTTTAGAGATGATCAGTTCCAGGTCTAGTTGTGGAAATCGTTGCCATGTTCCGGTTGAATGATTTTTGGCAGAGTTATGGCCTATTAAAGGTTTTAATACACAAACTTTGTTTGGATTAGCTCTCCTGAACCCCTCGCCAGATTTCAACGAAACTTTACAGGGATGATCAGCACCAAGCCTAGTTGTGCATATTATCGTCGCATTCGAGTTTACTTATTTTTGGCAGAGTCATGGCCCTTTAAAGGTTTTTGATGCACAAACATTTTCCGGGCTAATTCTCCTGAACCCCTGGCTGGATTTCAGCTGAACTTGACAAGGATGATCAGTATCAAACCTAGTTATGCCATTATCCGGTTGCATGATCTTTGGCAGAGTTATGGCCCTTTAAAGGTTTTAATAGACAAACTTAGATTAGTCTTTTCTGAACTCCTTTGCGGATTTCAGCGAATCTTGGTGGGGATGATCAGTACCAAGCCTAGTTGCACCTATCATTGCCGTGTTCTGGTTGAATGAATTTTGGCAGAGTTATGACTCCTTAAAGGTTTCAATACACTAACTTCGTACAGACTAGTTCTCCTGAACATCTGGCTGGATTTCGACAAAACTTGGCAGGGATGATCAATACTAAGCCTAGTCGCCATGTTCCGGTTGAATGATATTATACATAAACTTTATGTTTAGCCTGTAGAGCGTCCACAGGCCCTCTTGGGCCTCTTGTTTTTGTTGCTAAATCATAAATTTTAATTATGTCTCCCCCATATTGTTTTTGTGCTGTCTGTCGTCTATATGTCACAAACTTTGACCAAACTTTGACCAAACTAGTTCTCTTGAATCCTTGCCCTGATTTTACACAAACTTTGTCCGGACTAGTTCTCTGGAACCCCTGGCTGGATTTCAGTGAAACTTGGCAAGGATGATCAGAACCAAGCCCAGGTGCGCATATCTTTGCCGTGTTGTGGTTGAATGATTTTTCGCGGAGTTATGGCCCTTTAAAGGTTTTAATACACAGACTTTGTCCGGACTATTTCTTTTGAACTCCTAGTGGATTTCAATGAAACTTAACAGGGATGATCAGTAACAAGCCTAGTTGTGCATAGTGTCGCCGTGTACTGGTTGATGAACTTTGGTGGAGTTATGGCCCTTTAAAAGTTTTAATATAGAAACTTTGTCGGGACTAAGTTCTCTGGAACCCCTGGCCGCATTCAGCGAAACTTGGCAAGGATGATCAGTACCAAGCCTAGTTGCGCATATTGTCGCCGTGTTCTGGTTGTATGATTTCTGGCAAAGTTATTGCCCTTTAAAGGTTTTAATACACAAACTTTGTCCGGACCTCTTATTTCTCCTTAACCCCTGGCCGTATTTCTGGGAAACTTGGCAGAGATGATCAGTACCAAGTTCGCTTGCGCATTTCATCGTCTTTTTCCGGTTGGCAGAGTTATTGCCCTCAAAGATTTTAATACACATTTGTGTCCAGACTAGTTCTCCTGATCCCCTGGCCGGATTTCAATGAAACTTGGTAGAGATGATCATTGTCAAGCCTAGTTGCGAATATCATTGTCGTGTTTCAGTTGAATGATATAAGGCGGATTTGTGGCCCTTTCCCTAGTGCGGGAGATATCTGTTTTAAGCTCTACAGAGCTTATGCCATGGTACGTCTTCAGTTTGTCTGTCTGTCCGTAAACTTTTTTGTAGCGACTACTCATCTGAAACTACTAGATGAATTTTCACATGTTGCTCATTATGTATAGTTGATCCTAGCAAAAATTCACGTTGATGTGAAATCCATGATGGCCACCAAAGCTAAAAATAGATTTTTAAAAAGCAAGTTTGAAGCTGCTACTTCTTGAAAACTTTAAGTGATTTTGATATGTGACTTTTTTAAAAATGATCAGCATGACATGCTGTTGGTCCCTGTCAAAAATCATTTTGATTTGACGTTAAACATGGTAAAAAATGATTTTAAAAATACAGTTTTATGGTGAGTACTTCTCAAAAACCATAAGTGATAATGATTTGGAACCTTAACCAAAACGACTGGCATGCCATGTAGTTGGTCCTGACCGAAATTCATTTTGATTCGATGTCAAACATGCCCACCAGCGGCCATTTTTGTTTTCATAGAGTTACAAGGGGAAAAACTTGTGGTGACCATCCTCTGAAATTACTTGTCGGATTTTCATGAAACTTCATAGGAATGCTGCTGTGGATGTCTAGTTGATCCTAGCAAGAACTCAATTTCAAAATGGCCGCCACAACTAAAACCGATTTTAAAATTACAGTTTTGTGGCGACTACTTCTCAAAAACCATAAGAGATATTCATTTGGAACCTTTACCAAAATTACTGGCACAACATTTAGTTGGTCCTGACCAAAATTCATTTCGATTCGATGTCAAACATGGCCACCAGCGGCCATCTTTGTTTTCATCGAGTTATATTGGAAAAACTTATGGCAACTACTACTCTTGACGGATTTTCATGAAACTTCATAGTACTGTTGCCCTTGATGTCTAGTTGATCCTAGCAAGAATTCAGGTCAGCCGGAAATTCAAGGTAGCCGCCACAGTTAAAAATAGATTTTTAAAAACAAGTTTGTAGAGACTACTTCTTGAAAACTATAAGTGGTATTGATATGGGACTTTTTCTAAAATGATCAGCATGACTTGATGTTGGTCTTTATCGAAAATTATTTTATTGGATGTTTAAGGAGGCTGACAGAGGCCATCTTTGTTTTCATAGAGTTATATAGTAAAAACTTGTAGCGATTTCTCCTCTGAAAGTACCTGACAGATTTTCATGAAAATTCACAGGAATGTTGTTCTTGATGTCTCGTTGGACCGAAGAAAAAACCAGGTCGGCCAGTAATTCAAGATGGCTGCCATAGCTATAAACAGATTTTAAAAATACAACTTTGAGGTCATTACTTCACAAAAAAAATAAAAGTGGTATTGATGTGGAACCTTTATTAAAATGACTAGCATGACATGTAGTTGGTCCTGAACAAAATTCTTTTGATTCGATATCAAACATGACCGCCAGCGGTCATCTTTGTTTACATAGAGTTATATTGGAGAAACATGTGGCGACTACTTCTCTGAAAGTGCTGGTCCTATTTTTATAAAACTTCACAGGTTCCCATGGCTGATCTAGCTATCAAAACCTATCAGAAGAGCTTAAAGGTCATTGACCTCTTGTTAGTGTATTTGACCTTTTGACACCACCTTTCCTTGGCCCAATGTGGGACGTAGCAGGGAAAAAATACACAAAATAATCCAATCAACATAACATGTAAGACATAACAAATCAAAAACAAAAAATACTTCACCTCACCCACTCACCCCTTGGCACATTTTCGAGTTTGAATAAATAAAATCATTTGATATGTTGTTTATCTTTCATAGATGATTACATATACCATGTTGTGTGAAAAAAAATATTGTGTACATGAAATTTTAATGTATTTGACCTATTGACATCCCTTTCCTTGGCCCCACGGGTGACGTAGGAGGGTACACATTATACAGTATAATCCCATCAACATAACATTCCAGTAAGACATAAACACAAAAAACTGACCCCATCCCACGCACTCACCCTGGGCCCCTGGGCAGACGTCCGAGTTTGCAGGAATATCAATTGTTTACTATGTTGTTTATGTTTCATACACGATTACATATACCAAGTTATGCGCACAAATATTGTAAATTGACAGCGTAATTTTGAGTGTGACCTTTTGATCTCCCCTTAGGGCCCCTATGTGCGGAGCCAAAAAATGTCTCTTGCATGACGCATCATATGGCGAAGTCTTACCCTAAGTTCGGTTGAATAGTTGCTCCTAGCAAGAATTCAGGTCAGCCAGAAATTCAAAATGGCCACCACAACTAAAAACAGATTTTAAAAATACAGTTTGTGGAGACTATTTCTCAAAAACCATAAGTGATATTGATTTGGAAACTTTACCAAAATGACTGTCATGACATGTAGTTGGTCCCAACCAAAATTTATTTCGATTCAATGGCGAACATGGCTGCCAGTGGCCATCTTTGTTTACATAGAGTTATATAGGAAAAACTTATGGTGACTCCTCTGAAACTGCTTTACGGATTTTCATAAAACTAAACAAAATATTGCTCTGTATGTCTAGTTGATCCTAGCATAAATTCAGGTCTGCCGGAAATTCAATCAATTTTTGCTTTGACTACTTCTCATAAGGCATAAGAGATATTGATTTGGAACTTTTACCAAAATGGCTGGCATGACATGTAGTTGCATTAGGTCCTAACCAAAGTTCATTTCAATATGATGTCAAACATGGCTGCCAGTGGTCATCTTTAAATTGTTTACATGAGTGATATAGGAAAAACTTATGGTGACTACTCCTCTGAAACTACTTGATGGATTTGCATGAAACCTTACAGGAATGTTGCTCTTGATGTCTGGTTGGTCCTAAGTAAACTTCAGGTGGGCCTGAACTTCAAGATGGCTACCACAGCAAACAATAGATTTTACAAGTACAAATTTGTGGTTACCATGTGTTATTGATTTGGTACCTTTACCAAAATGGCTGGCATCCTAAACACTTGTTTTGAGTTGACGTCAAATATGGCCACCAGCAGCCATCTTTTTTATACAGGAAAAACTTGTTGCAACTACTCGTCTGAAACTAACTTGAAGGATTTTCATGAAACTTTACAAGAATAATATGTTGCAAAATGATTTTCCTATGAAAATAAAATGTATTTACACTGACAACTGTAAGGGCTGCTTGGACTTCAAGCAAACATGGCCACAAAAAAGCTTGTATTGTTCAATGATTAACAAACACTGAGTGACCCCTTCAAATAATGACAAACATATAAAAAGTTATGATACCCTTCCAAGATCTAGCTGTTCAGATCTTCAGGAGAGCGTTTCAAGGTCATGTACCTCTTGTTACTATAAACAATCTCAATTTAAAACGGAGTTTATATTTCTAACAGTTGTGCATATAATTGAAATAAAGTGTATTTTGATAATAAAACAAGAACTCATAACTGCCGTTAAGCGTCATATGATTTTAATATTCTTGATTTTAACAACAAAAACTAGCTGAGTCGTCTTTTAATATTCTTGATTTTAACAACAAAAGCTAGGTGAGTCGTCTAAATTTCCAGACCAAAATATTTCATTATCTATAATTCATTCTTACAGGTCATTCATGGGGCCAAGCTTAATACATTGATTAAATATGAAACTGAAACTATTGATGGTGGTATCACGTTTGGTGCCATATAACCTTTCTTGTGTTGGTGTGCCATAAAATCCAATTCAGTACATGATTTGCATAGACATATATAGGCGAAAATATTCTTCTCTGAAACCACGAGGAATAGAGCTCCCATATAGCTTATGCTTGTGGTTCTTTACCAAGTTTGTTCAAACAGCAACCCTGGTGACAAAGCTGGCCTTGCCGTGATTGGGGGTCCCATCACAGTTTTACATAGAGTAATTTAGAAAATATTCTCCTGAAACAGCAAGAGCTAGATATTTGCTTACCCCAGTTGTCAAATTTAATGTAAAAGGGAGTGTATATGTGGGGGTGGGGATGGGGACTGGTGGGGGTTGCGAGGGAGGGGGAGTGGAATATTAAAAGTCTTCTCACCAAAAAAAAAAAAGCACAGGGCTCTCATGTATTGCATGTAGCCTATGCCTTTGTCCTCTACCAAGTTTGTTTGAATGATGATACTGGGGCACCATAGTGGTGGCAGTATTATATTTATCAGATTTAATTATGTAGGAGCAAGGATATTTAAAAAATCTTCCCTGAAGCTGCAAGAGATTGAGGTCTAATACTTTGCATATATACATGAGCACATAATTATATATCCAGATAATTCTGTAGTAATACATTTGTGAGTTTGAAAAAAAAGGTTTTATTTATTACTTTTAAACAGTGTGGGACCGCATTATTTACATTTTCTGCTAATCACGTGACATCCATTAGTGCATTAGGTTTTCTATATAGTATGCCTTACGTAATACAGTTGGCCCGTTTAGCTCAGTTGGGAGCGTGCTCGACTATTGTGCATTTGACTGTTATTATCCTCGAGTGTAATTTTAGTGTTGGCTACGAGTTCAACTCCACTTAGCTTTTTTTGTACTGCTATTGAATTCCGTCAAACAATCTTATTTTTATTCAGTAAATATTCAGTAAAGGTTGGTGTGTAGTGTAATGTTCACCATTGTCTGGCTTCGGGTACAAAACATCTAAAACAGTTTCCAAGTAAAACACACCTCTTCTTTAGGAAACTTTTTGACTGCTGATTATGCAAATTTCTTAGAAAAGTAAATGTTTACAATAGCTGGTTTGCACATAGTTTCCTTGTGCTTGATATTGTGAAATTGTACTTAGTGCTATATATACTATACAGGGGACGAAATATATTTTACTGTATACTCGTCCTGTAGGACAAGTGTCATTGACATGTTACTCGTCCTTATAGGATGTTTACTCGTCCTGCTCGGACTGTAATAGTTCATAAGTCAAAGTAGTCAGATACCATCATTTAACATTATTATATATAAATAAAACAAAGGGAAACCTCATAATGTGTTGTTTTTTTCTTTATATAAATCAATGAAAATTATGAAACTTTGACCAGTATTATAGATGACTATATTCATATTTATATTCTATAGTTCTCTTCAGTCTGATCATGGCCATTACAGTTACTCTGGCATGGTATATATTTCCCCCTTTTCCTGTGAAAAAATCCCCTTAAAAAAAAATAAAAAAAAATTAGAAAATGTTAAACTACAATACAGGAAAACAGCATACTATTTGTAATTCCCTTTCCTGAAGGCCCTGGCCCCAGTCACCTTAAAGCTGACTAGTGCCCTTAAAGATTCCCCTGTGAAAGCGTTATTTGTATAACATCAAATACCGTAACGTTCGCGCTCCGTGAAATTAGAACGGGAGCTGCATTTTAGAATGTTCCAAAACGGAAATGCGTCAATTTCCCAATGTCCGGTTGACTTAAATTGCATTTTATCGTTGAATAAACAGAGTTGCGACTATTTACTGCATTTAATCGCTTAATAAACTATTTAAGAACTATTTTCTTTGTTGTTGTTTTCTACTGAAATGTTACTCGTCCTCTCGGACAATCGATTCATGGGTTTCACTCGTCCAGATTCGAATTTCACTCGTCAATACGAGCGGACGAGTGGAATTTTCGTGCCCTGCTATATGTACTCAGTGAACTATTATCAGTGTGTGTTAACGGGTGTGCAGCAGCCTGCACGGAAAAAGATTACCATAGCAGGAAACCATAAGAGTGCTTGCTATGTATACAAGGTTTATTGAGATTCCTTAACCCGCTACATACATGTATATATAATGGACTGTTCTTTCTTTGAATTAAGGCCATTCGATTTATGTGACAAAGGGGTGTTTTTGGGGGAAATGACTGATCAGCAGCCAGACATTGTAAACCCTGAGCAGGGTGATCTGGGTTTACAATGGACGCAAAGTGTGGGTCACTAAACTAAAAAAACAACACATTAATGTGTGAGTTTTTTTCTTGTTAATTGTTTTTTAAAATTATGCCTCTCCCCGGTAATCTCAAATCCTGTATCCGCCCCTGCTGTAAACCTACACACACAAATGTCTCTTCTTTTTTTTCAGCAAACGCATGAGGATTTTTGTAGAATTTATAATAGGTCATTAAAAACATTTCTTTTGACTGTCCTATGAAAAGTAAAAGTATCTTTTAAGAATCATTGAATATTTTGTTGAGAAAATGCGCTTGCTCAATTTCAAAATCAACTGTCATGGAAGGAGTAGCAATTCTAATTCTGTGCAATTAATTATGTTTTGATTATATATTTACTGGACCCCAAAACAATGCTAGTGATATTGTAAAGTCAGTTATCAAAACAGGGCCTCAAATTGTAATGTGCTATATATTTCGAAACAGGGCCCAAACATGATTTGAGTCATTCACAACAACTCGTTCACTTCTTCGAAGCATAACTCCAATGTAACATGATGTGCCTTAGATTCCCACCAGAACAAAAATCTCTGTTTTGCAGTTTTATTAAGCTACTTGCTCCATCTAACTAGTTTTATCTATTTAACGGAGTTTTACGCTTGTCGGGGATGCCGCCATATTTTTTTTTCTTCATGCCATTTTATGACGTTGGATAACGTTACATACAATAAATGCCGAGGATTTCTGCATTGATTTTGCTATATTCGTCAGTGCCTAATAAAGCAAAATTTATTAAGTCACCCTTTTATCTGGCAGAAAAGTGTATATTTGCATGATAAACATTTATAGTTATGCTTTAAAATAAAACCTTCAGCGGTATTGTAAATAACAAGCAAGCAATGCAAATTATACAGGAACTTGTGTTGCCATATTGTTTATATAGCGACAGCTAAGCAACAGTGCCTATTTTCTGCACCATTGCCTTCTGGCTAACAAAATGTCAAGATTTTGAACATACTCATTACTGATGCGTCGATATACACACGAGGCGTGATCTTGTAGAATGACTGGATTTGCCGATTTTTCACGATTGAATATGAGTAAATATTCAACTTGGTCTTTTTGTTTTTGTTTATTTCAGTACAGGGCCCCCAAAACGATGTGAGCTAATCATGTATGACTGTATTGCGATACTGGGCAGAATGATGTTGATACTAGTCCTAGTGGGACTGCATATGAGCACCGGCGAAATAGCTAAAGACAACTACATTTCGGATATTATCCTGCTGGAAGGGCCATTGGCGAATGAGACGAAAAGATTGTATGTATACTGAATGTTTTGATAAATTATTGAAAATTGAAAAACAAGGCTGTATTTAAAGCTGTTATATCCAATTTTAGTTTGAAAAAATTAACAAAGTAATTATACCCCTGCTTTCACAAAGTGAAGTGGGGGCTATAATAGGAATTGCATTGTCCAAAACATCCCGTCGCGTCCCATCACATAACACATTTTCATTACTTGAAATTCCTCAAATACTTTTGAATGAGTTGTTCCCAAACTTCATATAAACATAACTACTGATAACCTTATGTCCCTCTACATCAGCCATTGTTGATTGCCTACTTTATTACAGAATTATGGCCCTTTATTTGACTTAAAATTTAAGTGGGTGTATTCATCACTTTCATTGATAGCTTTAGGTTTTGTTTTCGCTCAATAACTTTAGTTAGGAATGAGATATGAACATGAAACTTTCTGGATAGGTAGCTTATGTGAAGTGAAAGCTTGGGTTGCATTTGGGGTCACTGGGATCAAGGTCAAGGTCACTGTTACTAAAAATAGGAAAACTGTTTCTGTTCAATAACGTCACTTAGGAATTGAATATTTTTCAATAACTTCAGTTAGGAATTAAATATTGGCATGACACTTTCTGGATAGGTAGCTTATATGAAGAGGAAGCTTGGAGATTGCATTTAGGGTCACTGGGTTCAAGGTCAAGGTCACTGTAACTAAAAATAGAAAAACTGTTTCCATCACTTAGGAATTGAATATTTTTGGCATGAAACTTTCTGGATAGGTAGCTTATATGAAGATGAAGCTTGGGATTGCATTTGAGGTTACTGGGTTCAAGGTCAAGGTCCCTGTTACTAAAAATATAAAAATGGTGTCCGTTCAATAACTTTAGTTAGGAATGAGATATTGGCATGAAACTTTCTGGATAGGTAGTTTATATAAAAGGCAAGCTTGGGAATGCATTTGGGCTCACTGGGGTCAAGGTCACTATTATTCATCACCTTCAGTGATAGTTCTGGTTTATAACAAGCTTTTTTTCTATAGCTCAGTGGATAAAGCCTTCAGAATAAAAACAACTGCACCATGTGGACATGTCTGATGGGAATCTTCATCCTTCCTCCTGAGGTTGCTGTGCCAATATAACCAAATATGATGTGTTAGCAGGGCATAAAATCCTATTTTGTTTCTCCCCATTTCAAGCTACAGGTGATATGGATTTTTCCCCATTATAGAATCCATCATACGAGCATCTATGTTTTGTAGGGAAATATCATCCGAGGGGTTAGAATTTCAATCAAAGATGTGCGTCTGCCCAGTCTGATTGAAATTTTGACACTGAGGGTGAGATTTCCTCAGCACACTTGGATTGACTTACGATGGATGATTATTTTTTCCCATTCTGAGTTGTCAAATACTGAATAGTTTGTTTAATGGCTCTTATCAAGGCTGCAGGTTCGAAAGCCACTGGGAGCTCGACTTGTCAAGTGAGACAGTGTCAATTCTTATGGATGGCTGGAGGTATATGGTACTGCTTCTACCTAGTAAAAAAAGGATGGTCTGCCTCTTCCACAGAAAAATCTACTGTCGTATATATAGTATCCTGCAACAATGTGTTTGTGTAGCATGGCAGACACTTAAGGATCACTTTATCCGTGATGTTGTCTGTCGTCATCATCCACCCATCACACTTTAACCTGCAATCTAACCTTGGCCATTATCCATAACTTGAAATTTAAAAGTATTTGACTAATGTTCATGAAACTTCATACACTTAATCTTACTCCGAGTAATGTGGTAACACATGCACAATGACTCTGACTTCCATTTTAACAGAGTTGGGCCCTTTTCTTAAAACTTTAAGCTTTACCCTAGCTCATAACTTGGCAAAATTTTGTTTTTTTAAGCCGCCATGCGTCAGCATGGCTGACTCTTTGGAATCGTGTATATATGTATATAGTGCAATTTCTGAATAGGGAGTTTTTAAAACGGGTGAGACGCTTAACCGTTGTAAGCAATGTAGTCCCCTTTAACTGCTTCAAATACAACTTAATTTGATAAGGTGCCTGACATGAACGTTATGTATACCGAGTAATATAACTACTGATTGTGAAATAATGAAAGTTTGTGGGGGTATATAGGAGTGAGCTTGTCGGTCCGTCTGTTGGTCGGTCGGTCTGTTGGTTTCCGGACGATAACTCATGAAAGGGTTGATGGATTTAACACCATAAAAGACAAGTCAAGTTCGACTTTGGTTACAAACCACCAATTTTTGACGGAGTTATGGCCCCTTTTTAACTTAGAATTTGCCCAAACAACGGTTTCCGGACGATAACTCATGAAAGAGTCGACGGATTTAAGTAATTTTTGGTACACGGGTTTAAGACCATAAAATACAGGTCAAGTTCGACTTTCGTTACAAACCACGATTTTTTGACGGAGTTATGGCCCCTTTTCCTCTAAGAATTTGCCTAAAAACGGTTTCCGATCGATAACTCATGAAGAGTTGACGGATTTAAATAATTTTTGGTACACCGGTTTAAGATAATAAAATACAGGTCAAGTTCGACTTTGGTTACAAACCACCAATTTTTGACGGAGTTATGGCTCCTTTTCAACTTAGAATTTGCCCAAAAAACGGTGTCCGGACGATAACTTGTGGAAGGTCAACGGATTTAAATAATATTTGGTACACGGGTATAACACCATAAAAGACAAGTCAAGTTCGACTTTGGTTACAAACCACCAATTTTTGACGGAGTTATGGCCCCTTTTCAACTTAGAATTTGCCCAAAAAACGGTGTCCGGACAATAACTCATGGAAGGGTCGACGGATTTAAATAATATTTGGTACACGGGTATAACACCATAAAATACAAGTCAAGTTCGACTTTGGTTACAAATCACTAATTTTTGACGGAGTTATGGCCCCTATTCAACTTAGAATTTGCCCAAAAAACGGTGTCCGGACAATAACTCATGGAAGGGTCGACGGATTTAAATAATATTTGGTACACGGGTATAACACCATAAAATACAAGTCAAGTTCGACTTTGGTAACAAACCACCAATTTTTGACGTAGTTATGGCCCCTTTTCAACTTAGAATTTGCCCAAAAAACGGTGTCCGGATGATAACTCATGAAAGGGTTGACGAATTTAAATGATTTTTGGTACATAAAATAGAGGTCAAGTTCGACTTTGGTTACAAACCACAAATTTTTGACGGAGTTATGGCCCCTATTCAACTTAGAATTTGCCCAAAAATCGGTGTCCGGACGATGACTCATGAAAGGGTTGATGGATTTAAATAATTTTTGGTACACAGGTTTAAGACCATAAAATACAGGTCAAGTTCGACTTTGGTTACAAACCACCAATTTTTGATGGAGTTATGGCTCCTTTTCAACTTAGAATTTGCCAAAAAAATGCTACAGTCAACTCTGAGGAACCTGCTAATTTGGGTTTGTATTAAATTTAAACAATTTATAATGCATCCTCTTCATGACCATGTCTCTTTTTATTACACTTATACACCTTTGACTTGAACGGTGTAACACGCACATTTTTGTTAAGTCTTCTTCCCTGATCACTTACAATATTGAAAACTCTCTCTCTCTCTCTGTCTCGTCTCCTCTCCTCTCCCCGTCTCTCTCTCTGTCTCCTCTCCTCTCCCCCTCTCTCTCTCTCTCTCTTTCTCGCTCTTTCTCTCTCTCTCTCTCTCTCTCTCTCATTAATTTTTTTCCCTGTTTATTTCATATTTTGTAGTTTAAATAATTTGTTTGCCATTGTCTAAATTGTATGAATATTTTGTAGCGGGAGGGCCGGATTTCTAATGTTGTAATAACTTGTGGCCCTATCATTGTTTTCTTGTGGTTGTCATGTTCATGTGACAAGGCGGTATTGTGGGGGTATTAATCACTTTCAGTGATAATTCTAGTTATAATTGTATACAGTATAAACATGTCTTTTTGTAGGTTTACCGAAATATTATGCGCATTAATACACCAAAAAAATCGGATTGGGTGCTTTACGCACTTCGAGAATGTAGTTACTTTAACTGCATCAAGTATAACAATTTCATAATTAGGCGACTGACATGAACGTTATATATACCGAATAATATAACTACTGATTGTGAATAATTGTCATTGTATACAGTATATACGTGTCTTTTTTGAAAAAGGAACTGAAATACTATGCGCAAAAATACACTATATAATATATTTCATGAATGGAGTAACCCGGATGTGCCGCTCATGACGTGTGACCCAGATAACAAATTGGGTAAAAACTGTAGTTATTGCATACATGTGATACCTCACGGCTTGAGATGAAATCTCACGGAATTCTAACCCTCCTCCCGTCCCCACGGAATTGTGTGAAAAACTCCCGTAAAATTGCTAAAATCAATTTTTCGAAAATCATCGGTCTGTTTCCTTTGTTTGGTATGTTAGCAGATTTATCAAGGCGTTGTTGCTTCTAAAAAAAGAATGAATTCAAGAACAACAACTCCTACGAAATTTCTTACTTCGTACTCAGTTAGATTCGTACTTTTGTACATTGTACTCAATTTGATTCATACTATCGGTTATTTTCCAGAGGGGAAGTTATTAGGCAGCCATCTGTGCAGCCGTCTTTTGCACGGCCGTTTTTGAAAAATCGCGGCCAATATTTGGTGGTGTGGGTGGGGTAAAAAAAAAAAAAAATCTTACTTTCTCAATATTTAAAAACCTTTAACCTCATCAAGAAGATAGACACTGTTCAATATTGGCGACTCTCAGGACCTTCAGTCCTTTGATTTTTTTTTTTTTTGGCCCACCTTCTCGAGCCCTTTTATCTGCTCCTTTCTTTCGCTTTCTCTCACTCCGTCTTCCGCCAGCTCTGCTTTTGTCCCTCCTACTGGATGGTTATCTGTTTTGACCTACTTTCTGCTGGAGCCTCGCTGTATATTCTGTTTCTACGACGACTCTCGCTGTTCACCCGCAGTTCACCTGATGTTTCTCTTTTTTCCTGTGGATTGCACTGTTTCTGGGACATCGCTGATATGTCATGTTATTGTCTATTGCTGTGAAACAGCCTCCCCATAGTACTCTATGTTACTCCATTCAAGCTACTATGCCACTTTCTGCTGGAACCTCGCTGTATATTCTGTGGGGTTTGTACCCACGACCTGGGGTTTGTACCCATGACCTTCCGCTTGTGGGCCCAGCGCTCTACCACTGGGTTATAGAGGCCTCAGTTGGCAAAATGTATACCTATGGTTAGATGTTCCTGAAACTTTATACAGTTCTTTCTTATTAATTATTCAGTGCCATTGGCATGTCCAGGAACTCCTAATTTTTATTTTGACAAAGTATAGAACTTTAACCTGCAGCCTAAGCTGGCTCATAACCTGTCAATATTGACCCGTGGTCATGAAACTTTATATGGTTCTTCCTATTTATCAAATATTCAGTGCGTTAATTTGCCAGTTTTCATAAAATTTTAACAATTTACAAATTGTTTCTGTTTAAAATAGTAATAATAAAACGCTGTGCATAACATCACATCCCGTAACACATGCATATATATAGTTTCATAACATGGCATTTTTAAAACAATTTTGAATGGATTTCCTAACTTTGTATACACATAACAACTGATGACCTTATATATGTCCCTCCACATCAAAACATCATTGACAGCCTATTTAATTACAGAATAATTATGGCCCTTTGTTTTATTGAAAATTTTCCAATCTAATATTGTATATAGAGGATCTTACATGAGTACTCATCCATTATTTAATTTATTAAACGAGTTGGCAAAATGATATAATGCGAGGCTCTTGCAAACATTATCTAACAAATGTTAGATTCTATTTATCACATAACTCACATATCGACTTTTATTGCATTATGTCTGTCGCTTTAACATGCGAAACCGACATAAACCATGGGAATTGGATCATAGTAATTATCGATTTTATTTTTACAGTGCATACTAGGCTTATTTGCATACTTATATAACTGGTGGTATATCGAAAATATAGAATAGTGTTATTCCACTCCCACACCGTAAGTTATGTGATAAAGTGAATTTCATGTGGCTTAATCACTTCAAATGTTTTCATTGATTGTTGTTACACTTGGCATACAGTTCACACATGATGATATTATGAAATTGTGCCTCTGCATCAAAGGTTTTTGATTTCGCCTTTTTTTTTTTTTTTTACAGAATTATAGATCGTTGTTTCACTTAGAATTTGTTTACATTAAAAAGTTAACTAGTCTACTATTTATAGTGAGGTATTCATCACCTTAGTTCTAGATTTATATACCCTGTATAGAGATAAGATCCAGACTTTTATGGGCCTTGCTAACTTTCCCCACTGGTGCTAAAATTAAGGGTAAGTCGGGTATGCAAAATGTGGATATTTTTTCTTTGACCTAAATAAATCCGAATTACGTTAAAAATGTATAACGTTAGCATTAAAGGCAGAATAGGCTGACAACTAAAACGTTACATATGAAACAATTGACGTTACACATGAAAAAGTTGACGTTACACATGAAACAGTTGACGTTACACCTGAAACAGTCAACGTTACACATGAAACAGTTGACAAGTATTCGGAAGCCTTATAACTTAGGGA
The DNA here is from genome assembly GCA_037043455.1 of Cyrtodaria siliqua. Taxonomy (NCBI): domain Eukaryota; kingdom Metazoa; phylum Mollusca; class Bivalvia; order Adapedonta; family Hiatellidae; genus Cyrtodaria; species Cyrtodaria siliqua. The sequence goes on along the minus strand of JAWPHD010014664.1, from coordinate 30,556 downwards.
ATTAAACAATCCAAGGACTTCTAATGTCGGGGTTACAGATTTTGACTCATTTTTAGCTCGACTGATCAGAGATCAGCAGAGCTTATGCCGTGGTGCGTCGTCCGTCCGTCCGTCTGTCCGTCTGTCCGTAAACTTTTATTTGTAGCGACAACTCCTCTGAAACTACTGTTACAGAAATGTTGCCCATAAAGTCTAGTTGATCCTAGCAAAAAGTCATGTTGATGTGAAATCAAAGATGGCCGCCAAAGCTAAAAATAGAGTTTTAAAATACAAGTTTGTAGCGACTACTTCTTGAAAAGTATAAGTGATATTGATATGGGACTTTTTCTAAAATGATCAGCATGACATGATGTTGGTCCTTGTCAAAATCGGTTTGATTTTTACAGGAATGTTTCTCTTGACGTCTTATTGATCCTAGCAAAATTTCAGATCTGCCAGAAATTCAAGATGGCCATCACAGCTAAATATAGATTTTTAGCTCAACTGATCAGAGATCAGCGGAGCTTATGCCGTGGTGCGGTGTCCGTCGTCCGTCCGTCCGTCTGTCCGTCTGTCCGTCTGTCCGTCTGTCCGTCTGTCTGTCCGTAAACTTTTATTTGTAGCGACTTCACAGCTGAAACTACTGGATGGATATTCATGAAACTTTACAGAAATGTTGCCCATAAAGTCTAGTTGATCCTAGCAAAAATTCATGTTGATGTGAAATCCAAGATGGCCGCCAAAGCTAAAAATAGAGTTTTAAAATACAAGTTTGTAGCGACTTCTTCTTGAAAACTATAAGTGATATTGATATGGGACTTTTTCTAAAATGATCAGCATGACATGATGTTGATCCTAGTCAAAAATCGTTTTGATTCAACGTTAAACATGGCTGCCAGCGGCCATCTTTGTTTACATAGAGTTATATAGTAAAAACTTGTAGCGACTACTTCTCTGAAACTACTTGGCGGATTGTCATGAAACTTTACAGGAATGTTGCTCTTGATGTCTAATTGATCCTAGAAAAATTTCAGGTCGGCCGGAAATTCAAGATGGCCGTCACAGCTAAAAATAGATTTTTAAAAAATAAGTTTGTAGCGACTACTTCTTGAAAACTATAAGTGATATTGATATGGGACTTTTTCTAAAATGATCAGCATTACATGATGTTGATCCTAGTCAAAAATCGTTTTGATTCAACATTAAACATGGCTGCCAGCGGCCATCTTTGTTTACATAGAGTTATATAGTAAAAACTTGTAGCGACTACTCCTCTGAAACTACTTGGCGGATTGTCATGAAACTTTACAGGAATGTTGCTCTTGATGTCTTATTGATCCTATCAAAATTTCAGGTCGGCCGGAAATTCAAGATGGCCGTCACAGCTAAAAATAGATTTTTAAAAAATAAGTTTGTAGCGACTACTTCTTGAAAACTATAAGTGATATTGATATGGGACTTTTTCTAAAATGATCAGCATGACATGATGTAGATCCTTGTGGAAAATTATTTTGATTCGACGTTAAACATGGCTGCCAGTGGCCATCTTTGGTTACATAGAGTTATATAGTAAAAACTTGTAGCGACTACTACTCTGAAACTACTTGACGGATGTTCATGAAACTTCACAGGAATGTTGCTCTTGATGTCTAGTTGATCCTAGAAAAATTTCAGGTCGGCCGGAAATTCAAGATGGCCGCCACAGCTAAAAATAGATTTAAAATAAATAAATTTGTAGCGACTACTTCTTCAAAACAATAAGAGATATTGATATGGGACTTTTTCTAAAATGATCAGTATGACATGATGTTGGTCCTTGTCGAAAATCGTTTTGATTTGACCTTAAACATGGCTGCTTTGTTTACATAGAGTTATATAATGAAAACTTGTAGCGACTACTTCTTTGAAACTACCTGACGGATTTTCATGAAACTTTACAGGAATGTTGCTCTTAATGTCTTATTGATCTTAGCAAAATTTCAGGTCGGCCTGAAATTCAAGATGGCCGCCACGGTTAAAAATAGATTTTCAAAAAACAAGTCTGTAGCGACTACTTCCTGAAATCAAAATCAATCAGTAGAGCTTCAAGGTCATTGACCTCTTGTTAAAAACTAAGTTTGTAGCGATTACTTCTTGAAAACTATAAGTGATATTGATATGGGACGTTTTCTAAAATGATCAGCATGACATGGTGTTGATCCGAGTCGAACATTATTTTGATTCGACGTTAAACATGGCTGCCAGTGGCCATCTTTGGTTACATAGAGTTATAGTGTAAAAACTTGTAGCGACTACTCCTCTGAAACTACTCGACGGATGTTCATGAAACTTCACAGGAATGTTGCTCTTGATGTCTAGTTGATCCTAGAAAAATTTCAGGTCGGCCGGAAATTCAAGATGGCCACCATGGCTAAAAATAGATTTTCAAATTCAAGTTTGTAGCGACTACTTCTTGAAAACTATAAGTGATATTGATATCGGATTTTTTCTGAAATGATCAGTATGACATGATGTTGATCCTTGTCAAAAATTATTTTGATTTGACATTAAACATGGCTGTCAGCGGCCATCTTTGTTTACATAGAGTTATATAATGAAAACTTGTAGCGACTACTCCTATGAAACTACTTGATGGATTTTCATGAAACTTCACAGGAATGTTGACTAAGTTAGCTATCAAAAATCTATCAGTAGAGCTTCAAGGTCATTGACCTCTTGTATTTGGTATGATTTACATTCCAGTCTGTATAGTGATACATCTCAGAAGAATGTCATCAGCCATTGCCGATTCTGTGAACCCAAGGCACTTGCCGACTCCACGTATGTGTACATGCAGAATCCCCTTTGTTTTCGTCCATATATCAAGCTTTCTGGCGAGCCTATCGATTGGGAGAAGAGCCTAACTCCGTACGAGTGGAATAATACAAAATTTCCGATCTGCAATGTTGGTGAGGTACCAGGTAGGTGTGATCTGTGTTGTCTTAAGGTTTATGGTTCCTGTCTTGACCAGGATGCCCAGTCAGAAGTGGCCTGTATGCAAAATTAATGTTGAACAGGTTCCATGTGGGTGTGATCTGTGTCATCGTAAGGTTTATGGTATCTATATTCAGGTACCAGGAATGAGTATTGAGGCAGTTGTGTGTTATAGTTACTGATCCTGAGACTCCTAAGTTTATATTTTGATCAGTCCATTGTGGTTCTAATTAGGGGTCCTCAGGGCACGAATATCCCACTCGTCCGCGCACCATGACATGTGCTCATTTATGTCACCGAGTTGAAATGCAGATTATTCTTCAACAATTTATCAATTTGAGTCTGAATTTGACCATTCAGATATTACGTAGGACGAGTAATTTAGAAACAAATTTTCCTGCCCTGGTCCGACCATGTCAGAAAACAACAGAAACCAATGTACATGTAGATAGGTATATAATATTACATAATTTCCAAGAACAAATTGCAGGGGTGTAAAAAATTGGAAAAATCCACTCGCCCTGCAGGACTAGTGGAAGCAAAAAGCTACTCGCCCTTACCAATTTACCACTCGCCCTGCAGCATATAACCTGAACATTATTTTCACCACTATAGTAAGCTACAGTAAGTACATTTGTGTACTCACAGACACTGTAGTAGCTGACAGGTAGTATGTGGATATTTTATTGTTATTCAAATAAAGAAAGCGCCATATTATCTAACAACACATTTAACATTATGGTCTGCAACCTGTCCTCGTACACTGTCACAGGAAACTGTCATTAAGATTTATTCCCTTCCACGCAGACATTCGTCGAGGAGTGGGCTAAAAATATAAGCGCAGAGAATTAACTTCTACAACAACAACAACAATATTCTGCTGAACTTCTCTTCAGTATTTTGTCTCCATTTTTACCAATAATAGACGCCAGAACTAATTAATAGCAGTTGGGAACTACGCTTGTTGTTCAGCCTTACCCGTTCTGATTCGCCGACACTCGGGCCGAATCCGCTTGCAGTTGCTGACGCAGACTTTCCGAACAGCGACCTGATGTCTGTTTGTTTACCCGCCATGTTTACGGTGTCGATATAAAAAAACCAGTCTGACTGGTTAGCGATATATTGCATCACACTCCAATTGATTTTAGCCTGAATTGAATCAGTCTATATGACGCGTGGGTTACCTGGTAACAAACAAACACCTGTTAATCTGGGTCCTGCAAACGACAATACGGAACAAAATTACGTGTCGGAAATGATCCAGATTTGAAATCTTGCAAATATTGCAACATAGTGTTTGAACGATAGTTTAACTTAATTTTTTTAGTGCAAAAAGTCACTCGTCCTGTCGGAGATTGTACTGCCTGTTCTGCAATTGTCTACTGTCTTTTAAATTTAATTGAATATCTAAGTCATCAGTAAGGTCATCCTCCGCCATTCTGCCATTAGATTTTTGGCTCTAAACATCGTATACTAGGTATTTCCACCTTTTTGTTTTTACCTTGACGTGACATGACTTCATTACTCATAATCTGACTTAGCTGAACGCTTGCAATTATGCAAACTCAATTTGCCCCGACTTAATTTTTGTTCTTGTGTCGTTAATCGAGTACACCTCATGGTGTATGGTACCGACATGGAATGTTTGATTAGTTCTTCACTCCAAATTTGCAATCAAGTTGACCATCTGTACTGCGCATGTCTGTGTTCAACCGCGTTAAAAGCTTTTACCAGTCAGAACAATTGAATGTAAATGAATGGATATGCTCTGTGAAAAGGAATGTTAAATAATTACACATTTCTAGGTTAATTATGATCCCACAGTTTAAAAAAATCAGGAGGCAGGCTACTTAGGATTCCAGGAGCACTTCCTCAGTTGATACAGACCTGCTTGGTCTTTATTTTTTTAACATTATACATATGTGAGATGATTATATGATTGCTGCTCTCGTGTCATACATGTATTCCCAGTTCCTAGGTCTCCTGTTTCATCGCAAAATACCAGCGTATACCATGTACCTTCGTTTAAATGCCCCCCAGGGCAGAGGTTTTTACAAAAGGGGGTGCGCTTATAGGAGACCATAAATGTTTTTTTGTTTTTCTCTTAACTAGACATATAATATGTAAAAATAAATTGAGATATAAACTACCATTATTTGTTTTTAGATCACCTGAGCCGATGGCTCAAGGTGATCTATTGGGATCACTCTTCGTCCGTCGTCTCTCGTCCGTCCGTCCGTCGTCGTTAACTTTCGTTATAAACGACCTCCTCAGAAACCGCTATGCCAATTTTGACCTAACTTCATGTGGATGATCCTTAGATGAATGCTTTTTAGATTTGTTAAAATTAGGTCAGCACGTTATCCAAGATGGCCGCCATTACCATTATATGGTTGAAACCTTAAAAAAACTTCTTCTCAAGAACCGCTAGACAGATTTCAACAGTTTTTCTTTTAAAATGATCGCCTATGCCTGGACTATAAAGTTTATTCAAATGAATTCCCCGGGGTCAAAAATGGCCGGGCTTGGGGGTCCACAGTTTGTATATATGGAGATTTTGCATTTATTTCATAGACTTGTTTAGGAAAAAACTTTAAAAAATCTTTTTCTCTGAAACTACAAGGCACAGAGCTCTCATGTATTACATGTAGCATCAGCTTATGGTCCTCTACTAAGTTTGTTCAAATGGTGGCGCTGGGGTCAAATTTGTCCCCGCCCCGGTGGTCACAAGTTTACACAGACTTGCATAGGAAAAAAATCAAAAAAATCTTCTTCTCTGAAACTACAAGAGTTAGAAGTTTAATATTTTGCATTTACTATCAGCTTATGGTCCTTTACCAAGTTTGTTTAAATGGTGACCCTGGGGTCACATTTGGCCCTTCCCCAGGGGTCACATATTGTATATAGACTTCTATAGGGAACAAAAGACTTGTATAGGGAAAAGCTTAAAAATTCATCTTCTCTGAAACTGCAAGAGCCAGAGGTTTAATTTTTGCATTTGCTATAAGCTTATGGTCCTCTTCCAAGTTTGTTCAAATGGTGACCCTGGGGTCACATTTGGCCCTTCCCCAGGGGTCACATGTTGTATATAGACTTCTATAGGGAACAATCTTCTTCTCTGAAACTGCAAGAGCCAGAAGTTTAATATTTTGCATTTACTATAAGCTTGTGGTCCTCTGCCAAGCTTGTTCAAATGGTGATCCTGGGGTCACATTTGGCCCCGCCCCAGAGGTCACATATTTTACAAAGACTTACATAGGGAATTTTTTTAAAAAATCCTCTTCTCAGAAACAGCTTGGTCAATTTGACCAAACTTCACATGGATGATCCTTAGGTGAATGTTTTTCAAATTTGTTAAAATTAAGTAAACACGACATCCAAGATGGCCGCCATAGAAAAATGTTTAAATTACTTCTTGTACACTGGGAAGCTTAGGCTCAAATCCCATTGGATTTTTTTGTTGTTTTTGTATCCTTCATTTTTATTATCGTTTCCTGTTTGGATGCGTTTTTCCTTTTGTTTAATTTTTCTAAAGTTTCTATGTAAAGATTTTGCATGTATATAGAGAAAACTTAAAAAAAAATCTTCTCTGAAATTACAAAAGCCAGATGTTTAATGTTTTGCGTTTGCTATAGACTCATGGTCCTCTACCAAGTTTGTTCAAATGGTGACCCTTGGGTCACATTTGGCCTTGCCCCAGGGGTCAAATGTTTTATATAGACTTGTATAGGGAAATTCTTAAAAACTATTCTTCTGAAACTACAAGAACCGGAGGTTTAATATTTTGCGTTTACTATAAGCTTATGGTCCTCTACCAAGCTTGTTCAAATGGTGATCCTGGGGTCACATTTGGCGCCACCCCAGGGATCACATGTTTTACATAGACTTATATAGGGATAATCTTCAAAAAATCCTCTTCTCAGAAATACAATTTTGACCAAACTTCACATGGATGATCCTTAGATGGATGTTTTTCAAATTTGTTAAAATAAGTTAATGTCCAAGATGGCCACCATAAATCTTTGAATTACTTCTTGCACACTGGGAAGCTAGGGCCGTGGGTTCAGTCCCACTGGAGATATTTTTTTATTTTTTTTATTTTGTTAATTTTTTTTAAAGGGACACTGTCCGTAAGTAAGCAGATAGGGAGCATAACCAAATAACTGTCTGACTTTTATTCAGTGAAATATATACATGAAAACATGAGCATAGACACTAAGAAGTCTGTAGTAATACATTCGTGACTTTGAAAAAAAAAGCTTAAATTATTATTTGTAAATAAAGTGGGACCCACCGTATTTACCTTTTCTGCGATCAAGTGACTTCCATTAGCGCATTAGGTTTTGACCATAGTATTTAGAGCGTAATATGTATAGCCCGCTTAGCTCAGTTGGGAGCTAGGTCGACCACTTTACGTTCACTATTATTACCGCGAGTGTAATTTTAGTTTGGGCTGCGAGTTCAAACGCCCGAAATGGTTTCTCTTTTTTTTTGTACCGCGATTGAATTCCGTTAAACAATCCTGCTTTAATTAGTAAATATTCAGTAATGTTTGGTGTGTAATGTGTGCGAACATAATTAGTGTGTTTTATAAGCTAAAAGTTACGGACAGTGTCCCTTTAAGTCTGTATGTAAAGATTTTGCATGTTTTACGTAGACTTATATAGGGAAAGCTAAAAAAACTTCTTTTAAATTAGCATGGAGTTGTGGGTTTAAATTTCGGGTTAGGGTGTTGTTGTGTTTTGCACGTGTAAAAAGGTATTGAAAGGAATTTAATGATGAAACCCCTTGATATAAGAGCCATTTTAGCTTGTAATGCATCCGCAGGCCCTCTTGTTCTTTATTTTTTATAAATGATCGCTAACCCCTGGTCTATCAAGTTTGCTCATTTGAAGTCCCTGGGGTCAAAGATGGCTGCAACCCCTGGGTGCAAAGTTTGTTTGTAGAGATTTTGCATGTTTTTACATAGACTTACATAAGGAAAGACTTAAAAACATCTTCAAACAGCATTTGCTAGAGGACAATTTTTTCATCATTGCAAATATCCTCAGGTGATCGATTTAGGGCCATTTTGGCCCTCTTGGTTTTTTATGGCCTCATATAAACACCCCCTTTTCGCGAAAAAGGAGTGGGGCGGTGAAGGTGGGTTTATATGGAGGTATACAGTAAAGATTGCTTTGTATGTCATCATAAATCATTTTTTTGTAAGGCTGTTTAAATTGTATAGTCATCTATTATAGTAAATGGACTTTTGATTTCATGGTAATATATTTGTTTCTATAGGATGCGGTCCACCATCGTTTATTCGCTCCAATTCCTACTGGAAATGCGACCCTGGATACAGTAACACCAATTACTCGGTCTACTTCTCGTGCGCGCTCATCTGCAACATCACCGGGAAGATGCTTGCTGGTGTCTACTGCAACGAGAGTTTACAGTGGGATGTTTACAAGGAGCCAACAGAGGCTTGCGATAAAGTAAAACGAGATTTATATTTAGGTAAGTGTCCATTTTTCCTCCTTCTTTTGCCATATTTGACCGACAATATTTCACTTCCAAATCAAATACCGTCAAACAATTACCCAAACATTAAAGGTACAGCAAACAAACAAAATGTATTATATTTTATGTGGGTGAAAGATCATGATTACTCAGTGAAACAAAATTAGTAATCTCTCCGTAATTACTAAATCGGAACATAAAAATAACTGAAAATGATCAGTATGACATGATGTTGATCCTTGTCGAAAATTATTTTGTTTGGACGTTAAACATGGCTGCCAGCGGCCATCTTTGTTTACATAGAGTTATATAATGAAAACTTGTAGCGACTACTCCTCTGAAACTACTTGACGGATTTTTATGGAACTTCACACGAATGTTGCTCTTGATGTCTAATAGATCCTAGCAAAAATTCCGGTGGGTTGGAAATTCAAGATGGCCACCACGGCTAAAAATAGATTTTCAAAATACAAGTTTGTAGCGACTACTTCTTGAAAACTATAAGTGATATTGATATTGGACTTTTTCTAAAATGATCAGTATGACATGCTGTTGATTCTTGTCTATAAATTATTTTGATTTGACGTTAAACATGGCCACTAGTGACCATCTTTGTTTACATAGAGTTATATAATGAAAACTTGTAGCGACTACTCCTCTGAAACTACTTGACGGATTTTCATGGAACGTCACGGGAATGCTGATCTAGCTATCAAAAACCTATTAGAAGAGCTTTAAGGTCATTGACCTCTTGTTTTTCTTGCATACCATTTATATTCTGCGTGTTGATGTTGCCAACTACTTAAGTTTTGCATGTTTATTTACACAGTATCAGCATGCAACTGTCATTGTTTATATCTTCTCCCATGTGTAAGATCAGGCTTTCCAGCAGCCATGCAAAACATAGATCTCCTTATCCGATATGCACTTTCTTTTTACAGGTGTTAATTTGGAGCAAATGATTTACGCGAGTATAGGAGTGATATTACTCATCGCAGTCATTGCAGTCATCATTGCTGTGATATGGTATAGACGGAGAAATAGCAGCTCAGGAAGAGGTGATGATATTTCATTACAATAAAAAATTGCTACTTTTCAAAATGTGCTGTAACTGACCTTTGGAAAGCTACTGAAGATTCTGAAATGAAGATTCTGAAATCACTGCAGAAATTGGTAGAGTTATCGGTGGTATTTGTAACCCCAAATACAACTTCTTACCAAATATTTTCAGTGCAAATTTTACAATATGTTTTGTAGCTTGACTGCATAATGTGCAAGAGCCTTCGTAAAAGGTCTTAACAGTTCTGGTTCAGGTTTGCATTTAGCTTGTTTACCTTTAAACTCTCGAGTGACCTCTACTGGTTGTGTACCAGTTATCGTCATTCACCAGATTTCGTCATTATCAATAAAACGCTCAATGTTGAGATTATTTTTCGACCCCACTTTATAAATCACTACACACTATCATCAGATGATTGGAGAGGAAAAATTGTTTAGAAATGTTAACATGCACTCTCAAACCAACCCGTTTACCTATATAAATACCGTTATAAACAAAACACAATCGGGGGAATCACGCGCTAATGCGCATGTGCAGGAAAATGTTCTTTTAAAATAGCTGACCTTTTACGTCAAACCATTGAATCAATTTGACATGCTTAAAAAACTAAAAGCATGTGCTAAACATGGTCAGCCAAGGGAGAAAACTAGTTCACGTCAGTTTAAATTTGCGGACAGTTATTTCCCTTCAAATTATGAACATCGAAGTGAATGAAATTACATCCAATACCTACAGTTGAAAAATCATTTTAAATTGTAGATATGAAAAAAATTCTATATATTTTTTGGTTTCAATTAATAACTATACACGTTTTCATCATCCCAAACATGGATTATTCGGTATTAAACTGAACGTTATCGTCATGATAACTACTACATTCAGCTCAAACGACCGGCCCAAATCAGTCTATATTTAGTAACGGTCATGTGACACTTGTTACTGAGAATAGGAACAATGTAAACACAGAGTATTTACGGCAAAGGGGTAAAAGCTTCTCTACCGGCAAAAATATGAGATGACTAGTTTTGATTTAGATATATTAAAGAACCAACATAAAAATGACGATATCTGGTATACAGCCTGTATAGCTCAGTGGATAAGGCCTTTGCTTTACAGCTGCAGACCTGTGCCCTAGCGGAGGCACATCAGACGGAAATAACTTCATCCTTCATTTCATTTCCCATTAGATTGCTGTCCCAAAATAACCTAATATGATGTTTTAACGAGGCGTAAAACTCCCATTTCATTTAACCTGTGTCCCAATCACTATGTTAGCCACACTCTGCAAGCATCATACCTACATACATATACACACAGACCTAACAGACTGGAAACTTCCTATCTGAATTAATAAAGAACCCAAAATATCATGTGACACCTTAACTTTTTCTTCTAACTCCTATCTCAAATATTCATTTAGTTTGATAGGAATACATTCAACAGTTTCATAAGGAATGGGATTATACTTACTTTTATTTTCAAAATAAGAAATTGTTTTAAAGTTAAAAATATCGTCATTTTTGGCTTTTGCAATAACCAAGCAATTCATGTAGTTTCATTCAGACTTCTTTTTTGTTTAAAATGTTAAGATAAGGAAAATATCATCATTAGACATGTTAGAAGTGAAATAAATTTTTGATGGATTTTGACATGAATGAAATGTATATGCATAGACCTCTTCGTGATATGCGTGTTTAAAGTCGGGTAATATTTTGTGAAATTTCTGCACTGCCACCTGAAATTTAGATGCACTTCACAGTTTCCTATCTATTAGTTATTCAGTCTGAGGTGTACATAAACATACATATTGACAAATCACTACATGGATGATGGATGACGTTGTTCTCAGTTTTACTGACAAAACTTTCCATATTCAAGCGTTTCGTTTTTATAGATATTGCATGTTGCAACTGTTCAATGAAAGCAGTGCTAGGGGTCGGGTTAACCTATGCTTGCAAGATTTTAGAGAGGGCGTACTGAATGTATATTACCTAATGTGCATATTATGATATGTATATTACTTCCAGATGCTGAGCGCGCAGATAACAGAGAGCCATTGGTAGGAAGACCACAAACCATGCTTGGAGGAGAGTTGCGTTCCACACATACATCAATTAAGAGTTCGATCGGATCCTGCTCAATTGCCCCTGACACAGGTACCTGTCTTCTTCCTGGAGTATTTCACTTTAAGTGTACCATGTTAGTACCATGTTAGTACCATGTTAGTCTCACAGATGGTGAAAGTTCAAATTTGTCCAATTCAATAAAAAACTCTATGGACTTGAAAACTTCAGGACATATACTGTAAACGCTGAAAAGTTAGCGACGTGGAAATTTTAGCGAATTCAACGAGAGGCAAAGATTCGCTAAAATTACACCTAGCTAAATATTAACAATTATTTTGGTCAAACATCACGGGTAATGAAATATTTTAACTTTTTCTTGCATAGAAATGTGTAGCAATGATGATAATCGCCATGTTGGATAAGGCCTAAACATTTAACGGTAAATAAAAAATTATCATCGTCATCTAGTTTTATCTTTATTAATCCGAACATAGTTGCATAAAACACACATATTTATGTTTAATAAACATAAAAATATACTAGTACATCATAATCAATTGCCAATGCTGCTTGGTTACACCTGATGAGAAAAAAATACATGCCCGTTAAAGGTGTGTTTCGCAGCGTGTGATAATTTCTTGACATGGTATTTGATTACCATATAAATATTGCAGTAGCAATCACCTGGGGCATGTTTGTGCTACAGGTATAAAGGTGCGATAATATTTCTTTACAAAACAACGACAATTAGCTCAGTTCTAACGAGTGTGAGAAATGGGATTTAACAAACAACTCTTCTAAATTGTGTTCAAATAATTAACTTTATTCAGTTGTCGGTAAACTGTATTTTGCTCACCTAAGGCAATATTTACCGTAATAATAAGACCTATTTATAGATTTATTATACCAGTAGTACTTAAAGTTACGTCCCTTGGTTGAACGTACGCCGTTTGTATTTAATCGAGTCTCACAACAGTAGCATACAATGAAAAATGATGTTAAAGGAAAGTGGACTTTTCTCACGACATAGCAAATATTAAAAAACAGCTTGGGTAAGGAATTCGCTAAAATTAATGTACGCTAAAAGTTTGAAAAGATGTTTTTGCTAACTTTTCCACACGCGGAAATATTCACGTTTACAGTACTAGTAACATCAAAAATTCAATCGTCAAGTTATCGGTAACCTCATTAAATTTTTTATCGAAGGAGTGATGTATAATTGGCAATCTGGAGAGGATATTTTGTTTAGCAATAGACATAGCAACTTTATACTAACATTAACATTAAGTAATTATTTTTACAGTTTTATGGTCTATAAACATAGTTTGCAACATAAGATCACAAGTTTCTTGCAAAGATATGGCCTTTTTCTATTATTTATTATATATGCAAGCTGTAATATATTGTTCTGGAGAGGACATTTTGTTAAAATCATAAACCATGAGATACTGGCTAACCATAATATTTCAAGGGTAAATCATTCCTTGCCCTGTTAAAGAGAAGGATACTGATCCTTTTAGAAACATAATATCAGATATTCCATGAACGGTTGATCTACAAATTACCTTAACATTCGTTCTGGAGAGGACACACTTTTAATGGAAAAACAAAAATCGCTACATAATCATCTCACTCATGATCTGGTAATATTAACAATGCCATATCTGGCCCCCTATTCCATTCATCAGTTATGTCCTGTAGATGATACAGACACAGTTCTAGTACATATTTTCAAATTACTTTATTGTTCATGGATAAATTGCTCTGAAAAGGATATTGCATTTTTTATTTAATGGACAATGCATTATTTATGAGAATTTCAACAAATTATACATTGCTATGCCAAATTGTAAAATAATTACAAAATATTGTGGAAAGTTTATATTACATCAGTGACCACAATATTCACCATAAATTCACATTCATTTACCAATGATATCATTCAGAAAAATAGAAAACATGAAAGTAGACTAACTAATGATGTTAAAACACTGAAATCGAACACAAATTATTGGTAAAATTCTGTAAAAATGCTCATGTAGTTTGTCCTTCATAACATCCATAAAACCGAATCACCAAAAGATATGACCATTTAACGTGAAATAGCCCTCCTTCTCTACCACTGACACCGGTAACAGTCTTCTGCCTTCTGTACCACTGTCACAGGTACCAGCATTTTGTCTTCTCTACTCCTGACACAGGTACCAGTCTCCTTCCTTCTTTACGTCTGACATAGGTACGCGTCTTTTGTCTGCTCTACTTTGGACAAATGTACCAGTCCCCTTCTTTCTCAACCCCTGACACAGGTACCAGTCTCCTGTCCTCTACCCCTGACACAGGTACCAGTCTTCTTCCTTCTCTACCCCTGACACAGGTACCAGTCTACTTTCTTCTCTATCTCTGACACTGGGTACCAGTCTACTTTCTTCTCTATCTCTGACACAGGTACCAGTTTTGTGTCTTCTCTACTCCTGACACAGTCTCATTCCTTCTGTACGTCTGACATAGGTAGGCGTCTTTTGTCTGCTCTACTTCGGATAAATGTACCAGTCTCCTTCTTCCTCAGCCCCTGACACAGGTACCAGTCTTCTGTCTTCTCTACCCCTGACACAGGTACCAGTCTTCTGTCTTCTCTACCCATGACACAGGTACCAGATTCCTTCTTTCTCAACCCCTGACACAGGTACCAGTCTCCTGTCTTCTCTACCCTTGACACAGGTACCAGTCTCCTTCTTCTCAACCCCTGACACGGGTACCAGTCTTCTGTCTTCTCTACCCCTGACACAGGTACCCCTGACACAGGTACCAGCCTACTTTCTTCTCTACCACTGACACAGGTACCGGTCTCCTGTCTTCTCTACCCCTGACACAGGTACCAGCCTACTTTCTTCTCTACCACTGACACAGGTACCGGTCTCCTGTCTTCTCTACCCCTGATACAGGTACCAGTCTACTTTCTTCTCTACACTGACACAGGTACCAGTCTTCTTCCTTCTCTACCACTGACACAGGTACCAGTCTTCTTCCTTCTCTACCACTGACACAGGTACCAGTCTTCTGTCTTTTCTACATCTGACACAGGTACCAGTCTTCTTCCTTCTCTACCACTGACACAGGTACCAGTCTTCTTCCTTCTCTACATCTGACACAGGTACCAGTCTTCTGTCTTCTCTATCTCTGACACAGGTACCGGTCTTCTTCCTTCTTTAAAATCCGATATACGGATTAAGTCCAAATAATATTGGCAAGTGTCCCTTTAATCTAAGATTGTCTATTGTCGCTTTAATAAAATTTGTCAAATGTCCCTTTAATCCAATTTCTCTTCATGCATTTCCTGGTTTATTAATTCACACAAGTCCAAATATTCAAATAATCCAATGTCACTTTTATTATAGATGAGCACAATATTTTTTATCCTCTCCCAATATATTTTAATTCAGAGCATTCAGTAATTTTACTGTATATTGAAGCATGTACCTGTTTTCCTCTTCTGTCTGTCTTTTCTACCTGACACAGGTACCAGTCTTCTTTCTTCTTCTACATTGACACTGGTACCAGTTTTCATTCTTCTTATCTACTCTTGACTCTGATACTTAAAATGTTTAGCAAAAAAAGTGAGATTCATTTTCTCAAGTTCTTCCTGGCCTGCTATCCAAAAGCCATTATGTTGTTTATACCTTGCATTATGTCTGCATGGACAATATATGTATTTGGTGAAGTAACGGTTCTAGTTTTATTTTCTTCATTTTTCTGCAGGTATAAGTGTCAATGGATCAGAGGAAAATATTACTATTTCTGTCACGGAGCAGATACCCTTGTTGTCTATGAGCAAGGAAGCAGACAGTGGTGAGGGAACTGATTCCGGGGCTGAGACCTCTTTCACAACAAGTGAAGAAATCAATCCCAATGTATCAGCAGCCACAGATGGCCCATCACATGTGGATAGTGATGAGAAAAAAAATACATGTAGGAGGAAAGATCCCACAGTCGCTTCACAAAACAGAAATCACATGTCTGTTGGTACAGGTACCTCTGATAAGGAGACTGTATCAGAGACAAATGATGGACATATCTCAGATAATAACTCCACAGATGGTAACCATGGTAACATATATAGATAAGCTTCTTTTAAATTTAATATTTTATAAATACAAATGTATAAATGTTTATATTTATCTCAAAATAATGGTTTATATTCTCTTTGCACTGTCTTCCTTCGAACGCACTGTCTTCCTTCGAACAAATTGTCTCTAAATGTACACCATACATTCTCTCTTTTATTTAGCTCTGCTGGCCAAAGACCAGCAGAGCTTATGGGATGATGTGTTGTCCGTCATCAGTAGTCCGTCCGTCCGTCCGTCCGTCCGTCCTTCATACATTTACTTTTGCCTTGTGAATGTTCTAGCTGCTTCATTTGTCATGCGATCTTTACCAAACTTGGTTTAAGTCTTTATATCAATGAGAGCTCGGATGAGTTCGAAAACGGGCTAGATCGGATTAGTAACTCTAGAGTTACTGCACTTGAATTAACGAAAAATGCTTTATTTTGCCTTGTGAACACTCTACACCCTTCATTTTTCATGTGATCTTAACCAAACTTGGCCAAAGTCTTTATATCAATGAGAGCGCGAATGAAATCGAAAAGCGGCCAGATCTGATCAGTAATACCAGAGTTATGGCCCTTGTTTTGCTGAAAAAATCCATTTTCTGCCTTGCGAACACTCTAGCACCTTCATTTATTACTTGATCTTTACCAAACTTGCACAACTTGTTAATAGTAATGAAATATTGGACGAGTTCTAAAACCAGCCAGAGCGGAACAATCATGCCGTAGTTATGGCCCTTTTTTTCTCTAAAAAATGCATTGTTTTGCCTTGTGAACACTGTAGCACCTTATTATTTTTTCTTTACCAAACTTGCACAGAATGTTAATATCGATGAAAACTCGGACTAGTTCGGAAACCAGCCAGATCGGACCATTTACACCGGAGTTATGGCCCTTTATTTTCTGAAATGTGCTATAATTTGGCCTCATTAACACAATAGGGCCTTCAGTTTTCATCGTTTCCAAAACTTTACCAGATTGTTGATAGCATTGAAAGCTTGGACGAGTTTGAAAACCAGTTAGATTGGACTATTTACACTGTTATGGCCCTTGATTTTCTGAAATATGCTATAATTTGGTCTCATTAATATGATAGGGCCTTCGTTTTTCGTTGTTTCTTTTTCAAACTTTACAAGATTGTTGATTCCAATGAAAGCTTGGACTAGTTTGAAAACCAGCCAATTCGGATTAGTAACACAGGAGTTACGGACCTTGATTTAGTTAAAAATGCTGTATTTTGCCTCATTAAGATGATAGGGCCTTCGTTTTTCGTTGTTTCTTTTTCAAACATTACAAGATTGTTGATTCCAATAAAAGCTTGGACTAGTTTGAAAACCAGCCAATTCGGATTAGTAACACAGGAGTTACGGACCTTGATTTAGTTAAAAATGCTGTATTTTGCCTCATTAAGATGATAGGGCCTTCATTTGGCCGGATTTTAATGAAATTTGGCAGGCGTGATCAGTACTAAATCTAGTTGTGCATATCATCACTGTGTTCCAGTTGAATGCTTTTTGGAAAAGTTATGGCCCTTTAAAGGTTTTAATACACAAACTTTTTCTGGACTAGTTCTTCTGAACCCCTTTCTGTATTTCAACAAAACTTTGTAGGGATGATCAGTACCAGGCCTAGTTATGCATGTCTTCGTCGTATTTCAATTGAAAGATTTTTGGTGGAGTTATGGCCCTTTAAAGGTTTTAATACACACATTTTGTCCAGACTAATTCTCCTGAACCCCTGGCAGGATTTCAATGAAACTTTTCTGGGATGATCAGTACTAAGCCTAGTTGTGCAGATCATTGCTGTGTTCTGGTTGAATGATTTTTGTGGAGTTATCGCCCTTTAAAGGTTTTGATACATATTAAAGCTTTTTTCCAGACTAGTCTCTTCTGAACTCCTGGCCGAATTTTGGGGGGGATGATGAGTACCAAGCCTAGTTGCGCATATCATCGCCGTGTTCCGGTTGAATGATTTTTGGCAGAGTTATGGCCCTTTAAAGGTTTTAATACACTAACTTTGTACAGGCTAGTTCTCCTGAACTCCTGGCTGTATTTCATTGAAACTTGGCAGGAATGATCAGTACCAAGCCTAGTTGCGCATTTTTTTGTCATGTTATGGTTGATTGATTTTTGTTGGAGTTGTAGCCAGTAGAGTGCTCTTTTATTTTATTTTTTTTATAGATTTCTCAAATTAATGTTGCACTCATTACGTGAAAAAACTACCGTAAGTTAATCTGTAATTACGAAAATATGGACCTAACCCTTGAGTTATTGCAAATATCAGTATATGAGAAATCATTTCATAATAAAAAACACTGCATATATACTGTATACTGTTTATTCAACCAACCAAAATATGCTTCCTTTTCCTCCACAGAAAGTCCATGCGTGAAAATATTCCATTTAGAAGAAAAACCAAGGTGCTCGAATACAAAAAGCAATGTAATACAGGATGTGTATATTCTGTACACAAAAGGTGGGTATTTTCATCTATTTAATAAGTTTATCTTTAGGCAGTTTACAAGATGTTTTGGTGGACATATTCTGAGAGAGATATTCTGGTATAAGGTATTCTGTTAGAGATGTCCAACAGAAATGTTCTAATAGATATTTGATATTCTGATAGATATGTTCTGATAGATATTAATTTTGCTATTGTGATGTTCTGATAGATATTTGATATTCTGATATATATGTTCTGATATATATTTGATATTCTGATGTTCTGATAGATATTCTGATAGTAATGTGTAACATGTGGTCTTCCTGATATTGTTAATATCTATGTTTTACTGAAATACCAATATACAATTTCAGAGATTATCTTATAAAAACTGTATTATTCATGTATCTCTGTTCAGCTATGAGATTCAACATTTCACGGATAACATCAAATCGGGTCCATTTAATTGCTAAAGTTTATTACAAGTTAACAAATTTGAGCTGATTTGAATATATGCCCACTGAACATATTGTTTACATTTGTAAGTGATGGCTCATAAAATAGAACAATTTTAGACAGAATATTTAGATAGAATATATTGTGTTTTAGACTGGTGGACAGTCAGTTTGGGTTTAGCTTTGGACTGTAGGATGTAGGAGTCTAGTTAGGGTCTCTGTATGAGACAGATGTAGGAGTCTAGTTAGGGTCTCTGTATGAGACAGATGTAGACAGATGTAGGAGTCTAGTTGGGGTCCCTGTATGAGACAGATGTAGGAGTTTAGCTGGGTCTCTGCATAAGACAGATGTAAGAGTCTAGCTGGGGTCTCTGTATGAGACAGATGTAGGAGTCTAGTTAGGGTCTCTGTATGAGACAGATGTAGACAGATGTAGGAGTCTAGTTGGGGTCTCTGTATGAGACAGATGTAGGAGTTTAGCTGGGGTCTCTGCATAAGACAGATGTAAGAGTCTAGCTGGGGTCTCTGTATGAGACAGATGTAGGAGTCTAGCTGTGGTCTCTGTAGGAGACAGATGTAGCAGTCTAGCTGGGGTCTCTATATAAGACAGATGTAGGAGTCTAGCTGACAGATGATTTTGAGAATTTGAAGTAGTCACACAGTATAATATGCATCTCTGTTTATCGGTGGTCCTACTATTTGAGAGGGCTTTACGGGCACTATGTCTAGTTACACTACTGTGTGGTATAATACGACGGCTGAGGTTATATTATAGGGCCGTTGATGTAGTGATGAACTCGGAGAGCAAAGTGTGTGTTTGGGCATTTAATGGCACTTATATAATGTGACAATGTGACAATATTTACCACTATACGATCAAGACAATTACCACAATACGATCAAGACAAATACCACTATACGATCAAGACAACTACCACTATACAATCAAGACAATTTTCACTATACGATCAAGACAATTACCACTATACGATCAAGACAACTACCACTATACGATCAAGACAACTACCACTATACGATCAAGACAACTACCACTATACAATCAAGACAATTTTCACTATACGATCAAGACAATTACCAATATACGATCAAGACAACTACCACTATACGATCAAGACAATTACCAATATATATCAAGACAATTACCACTATAAGATCAAGACAGTTACCACTATACAATCAAGACAACTACCACTATTCAATCAAGACAATTACCACTATACGATCAAGACAGTTACCACTATACGATCAACAGACAATTACCAATATACGATCAAGACAACTACCACTATACGATCAAGACAAACTACCACTATACAATCAAGACAATAACCACTATACAATCAAGACAATTTTCACTATACGATCAAGACAATTACCAATATACGATCAAGACAACTACCACTATACGATCAAGACAATTACCACTATACAATCAAGACAATTTTCACTATACGATCAAGACAATTACCAATATACGATCAAGACAACTACCACTATACAATCAAGACAATTACCACTATACAATCAAGACAATTTTCACTATACGATCAAGACAATTACCAATATACGATCAAGACAACTACCACTATACGATCAAGACAATTACCACTATACGTTCAAGACAATTACCACTATACGATCAAGACAATTACCAATATACGATCAAGACAACTACCACTATACAATCAAGACAACTACCACTATACGATCAAGACAACTACCACTATACGATCAAGACAACTACCACTATACAATCAAGACAATCACTATACGATCAAGACAATTACCACTATACAATCAAGACAGTTAACACTATACGATCAAGACAATTACCACTATACGATCAAGACAATTACCACTATACGATCAAGACAATTACCACTATACAATCAAGACAGTTAACACTATACGATCAAGACAATTACCAACATACGATCAAGACAATTACCACTATACAATCAAGACAGTTAACACTATACGATCAAGACAATTACCACTATACGATCAAGACAATTACCACTATACGATCAAGACAATTACCACTATACAATCAAGACAGTTAACACTATACGATCAAGACAATTACCACTATACGATCAAGACAACTACCACTATACGATCAAGACAATTACCACTGTACGATCAAGACAGTTAACACTATACGATCAAGACAATTACCAACATACGTTCAAGACAATTACCACTATACGATCAAGACAGTTAACACTATACGATCAAGACAACTACCACTATTCAATCAAGACAATAACCAATATATGATCAAAACAGTTACCACTATACAATCAATACAAATACCAATATACAATCAATTTCATTTTTTGTCTCGCCTTTTCAAAGAAAAAAAGAGACATAGGTGTTGCTTTTCCGGCGGCGGCGGCGTTGTCAACAATCAAGTTTTGCGTTTAGGTCATTTTCTCACAAACTGTATGCACTAGACCTTTCAAACTTTGCTTATAGTTGTATCATGGGCGGTACATGGCAACGTGACAAAGCAAATGTGGAAGTGTCATTGACCCTCCAAGCAAAGGGCAGATAACTTACTAATTTTTAGGTTCAACTTTTGCGTTTAGGTCACTTTTTCACAAACTGTATGCACTAGACCTTTCAAACTTTGCTTATAGTTGTATCTTAGGTGGTATATGGCAACGTGACAAAGCAAATGTGGAAGTGACCTTGACCCTCCAAGCAAAGGGCAGATAACTTACTAATTTTTAGGTTCAAGTTTTGCACTTAGGTCATTTTCTCACATACTGTATGCACTAGACCTTTCAAACTTTGTTATAGTTGTATCATGGGTGGTACATTGCAACGTGACAAAGCAAATGTGGAAGTGACGTTGACCCTCCAAGCAAAGGGCAGATAACTTACTAATTTTTAGGTTCAACTTTTGCGTTTAGGTCACTTTTTCACAAACTGTATGCACTAGACCTTTCAAACTTTGCTTATAGTTGTATCTTGAGTGGTACATCGCAACGTGACAAAGCAAATGTGGAAGTGACCTTGACCCTCCAAGCAAGGGCAGATAACCTTATAATTTTTACCTTCAACTTTGGTGTTTAGGTCACTTTTTCACAAAGTGTATGCACTAAGACCTTTCAAACTTTGCTTATAGTTGTATCTTCAGTGGTACATTGCAACGTGACAAAGCAAATGTGGATGTGACCATCACCATCCAAGCAAAGGGCAGATAACTTTAATTGTTACATTTACATCACTTTCTCATGAACTAGAATTATGCACTAGATGTTTTAGACCCAAGTTATAGCTTAATCTTTGGAAGAAAAACGTATTCTATTTTGACGTAGTTGTGTCTTCGTTAGTGCACCTTTTTTTTGGATGCCTGTATTTCATGTATGACCTTGACCTACATTTTGGAGCTGAGGATTTTTAGCTCTACTGGCCAAAAGGCCTTCATTTTTCATCCGATTTTTACCAAACGTTACCAGATTGTTAATATCAATGAAAGCTCGCACAAGTTCGAAAATCAGCCAGATCGGACCAATAACAGTGGAGTTATGGCCCTTGATTTAGTTAAAAATGCTATATTCAGCCTCGTCAATACGATAGGGCTTTCATTTTTAGCTCTACTGATCAGAGATCAGCAGAGCTTATGCCGTGGTGCGGCGTCCGTCGTCCGTCCGTCCGTCTGTCTGTCCGTCCGTCTGTCCGTCTGTCCGTTAACTTTTTTTTTGTAGCGACTACTCCTCTGAAACTACTGAATAGATTTTCATGAAACTTTACAGAAATGTTGCCCATGAAGTCTAGTTGATCCTAGCAAAAATTCATGTTGATGTGAAATCCAAGATGGCCGCCAAAGCTAAAAATAGATTTTTTAAATTCAAGTTTGTAGCGACTACTTCTTGAAAACTATAAGTGATATTGATATGGGACTTTTTCTAAAATGATCAGCATGACATGATGTTGGTCCTTGTTGAAAATCGTTTTGATTTGACGTTAAACATGGCTACCAGCGGCCATCTTTGTTTACATAGAGTTATATAATGAAAACTTGTAGCGACTACTCCTCTGAAACTACTTGACGGATTTTCATGAAACTTCACAGGAATGTTGCTCTTGATGTCTAATTGATCCTAGCAAAATGTCAGGTCGGCCGGAAATTCAAGATGGCCGCCACGGCTAAAAATAGATTTTTAAAAAATAAGTTTGTAGCGACTACTTCTTGAAAACTATAAGAGATATTGATATGGGACTTTTTCTAAAATGATCAGCATGACATGATGTTGGTCCTTGTCGAAAATCGTTTTGATTCGACGTTAAACATGGCTGCCAGCGGCCATCTTTGTTTACATAGAGTTATATAATGAAAAACTTGTAGCGACTACTACTCTGAAACTACTTGACGGATTTTCATGAAACTTCACAGGAATGTTGCTCTTGATGTCTAATTGTTCCTAGCAAAATTTCAGGTTGGCCGGAAATTCAAGATGGCCGCCACGGCTAAAAATAGATTTTTAAAAAATAAGTTTGTAGCGACTACTTCTTGAAAACTATAAGAGATATTGATATGGGACTTTTTCTAAAATGATCAGCATGACATGATGTTGATCCTTATGGAAAATTATTTTGATTCGACGTTAAACATGGCTGCCAGTGGCCATCTTTGGTTACATAGAGTTATATAGTAAAAACTTGTAGCGACTACTCCTCTGAAACTACTAGACGGATTTTCATGAAACTTCACAGGAATGTTGCTCTTGATGTCTAATTGATCCTAGCAATATTTCAGGTCTGCCAGAAATTCAAGATGGCCGCCAGGGTTAAAAATAGATTTTCAAAAAACAAGTCTGTAGCGACTACTTCCTGAAATCAAAATCAATCAGTAGAGCTTCAAGGTCATTGACCTCTTGTTCATCTTTATTATTAAATTTTTTTTTTAATTTTTTTTTTGTATTTTTTTTTTTTAATTATTTCTTTTGTTTGATTTTTTTTTTTTTTTTTTTTTTTTTTTTTTTTTAATTTTTTTTTTTTTTTTTTTTAATTTTCTTATTTCATTATTAGTTTTTTTTTTGATGTAACGCGATGTTAGCAGGAAGCATTTCTGTGCCTATTGCATTTTTTTCCGGTTCATTGATGGAGTTTCAGCCCCTTAACATTTTTTTTTTAAATTTCTTGATTATTATTATTATTTTTTTTTAATTTTCTTATGTCAATAGCTTTTTGTTTTAATTTCTTTTTTGGTGTTTTAACGCCTTGTTAGCAGGAAGCATTGCTGTGCCTATTGCATTTTTTTCCGGTTCATTGATTTTTGATTGAGTAACAGCCCAATTGACATTTTTTTTTAATTTCTTGTCAGCGCTACTCCTCCTAAACGCCTTGTTGGATTTCGACGAAACTTGGCAGGAAGCATCGGTAAGATGTCTAGTTGTGCATATCGCGCTTTTGTTCTAGTTTGATGATTCATGACGAAGTTATGGCACTTTGACATTTTTACTTTAAATTTCTTGTCGGCGCTACTCCTCCTAAACGGCTTGTTGGATTTCTACAAAATTTGGCAGTAAGCCTCAGTATGATGTCTAGTTGTGCAAAGCATGGTATATCAATGCAATTTTGGACAAGTTCGAAAACCAGCTAGATCTAGTTAGTAACGACAGGTTATGGCCCTTGATTTGTTGAAAAATGCTATATTGTATTTTTGTATTTTCCTTGATTAAATCTGTAGTTACTTCATTTTTTATCTGATGTTTACCATATTTGTTTAGAATGTTAATATAACACCATCCCCCCCCACCCACCTATTTTTATGAAATTTCATTCATAGAAGAAAGTGGGACAAATTAAAAATGCCCATGCTAGACTAGACACAGCAGACATATTGCCCATGATTACCAGGTGAGCGATCTAAGGCCATCCTATCCCTGTTGTTTTTGCAATGTTTTAAAAAAACTACTGATGGGAATTTTATGTCGACAACCCTTGATATAAGATCCGTTTTAGCCGGTAGAGCATCCACAGGCCCTCTTGGGCCTCTTGTTTTTAGCTCTACTGATCAGAATTCAGCAGAGCTTATGCCGTGGTGTGGCGTCCGTCGTCCGTCCGTCCGTCTGTCCGTCCGTCTGTCCGTTAACTTTTTTTTTGTAGCGACTACTCCTCTGAAACTACTGGATGGATTTTCATGAAACTTTACAGAAATGTTGCCCATGAAGTCTAGTTGATCCTAGCAAAAATTCATGTAGATGTGAAATCCAAGATGGCCGCCAAATCTAAAAATAGGTTTTTAAAAAACAAGTTTGTAGCGACTACTTCTTAAAAACTCTAAGTGATATTGCTATGGGACTTTTTCTAAAATGATCAGCATGACATGATGTTGGTCCTTGTCGAAAATCGTTTTGATTCGACGTTAAACATGGCTGCCAGCGGCCATCTTTGTTTACATAGAGTTATATAATGAAAACTTGTAGCGACTACTCCTCTGAAACTACTTGACGAATTTTCATGAAACTTCACAGGAATGTTGCTCTTGATGTCTAATTGATCCTAGCAAAATTTCAGGTCGGCCGGAAATTCAAGATGGCCGCCACGGCTAAAAATAGATTTTTAAAAAATAAGTTTGTAGCGACTACTTCTTGAAAACTATAAGAGATATTGATATGGGACTTTTTCTAAAATGATCAGCATGACATGATGGTTATCCGAGTCGAACATTATTTTGATTCGACGTTAAACATGGCTGCCATTGGCCATCTTTGTTTACATAGAGTTATATATTGAAAACTTGTAGCGACTACTCGTCTGAAACTACTTGACGGATTTTCACGAAACTTCACAGGAATGTTGCTCTTGATGTCTAATTGATCCTAGCAAAATTTCAGATCGGCCAGAAATTCAAGATGGCCGCCACAGCTAAAAATAGATTTAAAAAAAATAAGTTTGTAGCGACTACTTCTTGAAAACTATAAGTGATATTGATATGGGACTTTTTTTAAAATTATCAGCATGACATGATGGTTATCCGAGTCGAACATTATTTTGATTCAATGTTAAACATGGCTGTCAGAGGCCATCTTTGTTTACATAGAGTTATATAATGAAAACTTGTAGCGACTACTCCTCTGATACTACTTGACGGATTTTCATGAAACTTCACAGGAATGTTGCTCTTGATGTCTAATTGATCCTAGCAAAATTTCAGGTCGGCCGGAAATTCAAGATGGCCGCCACTGCTAAAAATAGATTTTCAAAAAACAAGTTTGTAGCGACTTCTTCCTGAAAACAAAATCAATCAGTAGAGCTTCAAGGTCATTGACCTCTTGTTAATTACTAAAATCTTTACAAACTTTCTTTTAAGCATCATTGACCTTTTTATTTTTAAGTCCAGCCCCCGTTAGGCGAGACATGTTAATCCACGGATTTCTTGTTTAAAATTAAAATTGAAAAATATACGATCAAGACAGTTACCACTATCACTATACGATCAAGACAACTACCACTATACGATCAAGACAATTACCAATATATGATCAAGACAGTTACCACTATGCAATCAAGACAACTACCACTATACGATCAAGACAACTACCACTATACGATCAAAGACAACTACCACTATACGATCAAGACAACTACCACTATGCAATCAAGACAGTTACCACTATGCAATCAAGACAACTACCACTATACGATCAAGACAACTACCACTATACGATCAAGACAATTACCACTATACGATCAAGACAACTACCACTATGCAATCAAGACAGTTACCACTACAACTACCACTATGCAATCAAGACAGTTACCACTATGCAATCAAGACAACTACCACTATACATTCAAGACAATAACCAATATATGATCAAAACAGTTACCACTATACATTCAAGACAATTACCAATATATGATCAAGACAGTTACCCACTATGCAATCAAGACAGTTACCACTATGCAATCAAGACAACTACCACTATACATTCAAGACAATAACCAATATATGATCAAAACAGTTACCACTATACATTCCAAGACAATTACCAATATATGATCAAGACAGTTACCACTATGCAATCAAGACAACTACCACTATGCAATCAAGACAACTACCACTATACATTCAAGACAATAACCAATATATGATCAAAACAGTTACCACTATACAATCAATACAAATACCAATATACAATCAATTATCATTTTTTTAGCTCTACTGATCAGAGATCAGCAGAGCTTATGCCGTGGTGCGGCGTCCGTCGTCCGTCCGTCCGTTTGTGTCCGTCCGTTTAACTTTTTTTTTTGTAGCGACTACTCCTCTGAAACTACTGAATAGATTTTCAAGAAACTTTACAGAAATGTTGCCCATGAAGTCTAGTTGATCCTAGCAAAAATTCATGTAGATGTGAAATCCAAGATGGCCGCCAAATCTAAAAATAGGTTTTTAAAAAAACAAGTTTTGTAGCGACTTACTTCTTGAAAACTCTAAGGGATATTGCTATGGGACTTTTTTCTAAAATGATCAGCATGACATGATGTTGGTCCTTGTCGAAAATCGTTTTGATTCGACGTTAAACATGGCTGCCAGCGGCCATCTTTGTTTTACATAGAGTTATATAATGATAACTTGTAGCGACTACTCCTCTGAAAATACTTGACGGATTTTCATGAAACTTCACAAGAATGTTGCTCTTGATGTCTTATTGATCCTTGCAAAATTTCAGGTCGGCCGGAAATTCAAGATGGCCGCCATGGCTAAAAATAGATTTTCAAAATACAAGTTTGTAGCGACTACTTCTTGAAAACTATAAGTGATATTGATATGGGACTTTTTCTAAAATGATCAGCATGACATGATGGTTATTCAAGTCGAACATTATTTTGATTCGACGTTAAACATGGCTGCCAGTGGCCATGTATGTTTACATAAGAGTTATATAATGATAACTTGTAGCGACTACTCCTCTGAAACTACTGGACTTATTTTCATGAAACTTCACACGCATGTTGCTCTTGATGTCTAATTGATCTTAGCAAAATTTCAGGTCGGCCGGAAATTCAAGATGGCCGCCATGGCTAAAAATAGATTTTTTAAAAAATAAGTTT
Source organism: Cyrtodaria siliqua (assembly GCA_037043455.1). Lineage (NCBI taxonomy): Eukaryota > Metazoa > Mollusca > Bivalvia > Adapedonta > Hiatellidae > Cyrtodaria > Cyrtodaria siliqua. Next base: position 2,881 of record JAWPHD010014664.1, on the reverse strand, counting down.
GTAGAGACTACTTCTTGAAAACTATAAGAGATATTGATATGGGACTTTTTCTAAAATGATCAGCATGACATGATGGTTATCCGAGTCGAACATTATTTTGATTCAATGTTAAACATGGCTGTCAGTGGCCATCTTTGTTTACATAGAGTTATATAATGAAAACTTGTAGCGACTACTCCTCTGAAACTACTTGACGGATTTTCATGAAACTTCACAGGAATGTTGCTCTTGATGTCTAATTGATCCTAGCAAAATTTCAGGTTGGCCGGAAATTCAAGATGGCCACTACGGCTAAAAATAGATTTTCAAAAAACCAGTTTGTAGCGACTACTTCCTGAAATCAAAATCAATCAGTAGAGCTTCAAGGTCATTGACCTCTTGTTTAAAAATAAAATTAAAAAAATATACGACCAAGACAGTTACCACTATCACTATACGATCAAGGACAATATTTTAAGTCGCTTAGTGACTGATGAAGGTGTTACATTAAAGGGAGAGGTTCTGATAGAAATGTTGTGATAGCTATTTGATATTCTAATAGAATGTTCTGATAGAAATGTTGTGATAGCTATTTGATATTCTAATAGAATGTTCTGATAGAAATGTTGTGATAGCTATTTGATATTCTAATAGAATGTTCTGATAGAAATGTTGTGATAGATATTTGATATTCTAATAGAGATGTTCTGATAGAAATGTTGTGATAGATATTTGATATTGTGATAGAAATGTTCGGATAGATATTCTGAAATATGTTCTGATAGAAAAAATATATTATCCGATATTCTGAATTATTCATCATTACACCATTCCTCTTTATCACAACATCATTTCTGCTCGAAAGGGTTTGTTGGGAACAACTTAAAAAATATTTTCAAAATCATGGGCCGTTAAGGATTACAGGATTTTACAAACAGATGATTATTAGCGAAACAGAAAATAAAGAACTTCTTTGTTTATTCATTTCAGATTTAAATGTATAGTTGAACGATCATATATGTTTGACATAAAATTACAATGCACACAACAACAACAAATATGACACATTCAAATTAAAACAGAGGATGTTAATAACATCTATACAGTATGTTAACATGAATATCAATAATTACATCAAATATATGAATAATTAAAAATCCTGACCTTAATTAGCACCAAAACAGGAGCATGTAATTAGACCCCATGCTTATCCGCAAGGGGAGAATGCCCGTGGACAACCTCTCTCGCTTTGCTCGATCACTAATGGTAGCCGCCTGTCAAATCAAAATAGCCACCTATTTCAAAAATTAGAGACAGCCCTGAATCATGGGTATTTTATGAACCTATGAAGAATCACATACTTTTAATCGGCAAATAAACATTATTATATGACCTGAAAAAATCTGGATAAAGTTTGATAACGGATTTGGAGTATTAATTTTGCCGTTATTTGGTGGATAAGTTCCTTTAAACCTTCTTGTATATATTAAATGTTATATAAATAAAAGTTTTTCTTAATTTTTTTGCTTCATGGGTTTAAATATATCAACAAATTATAATAATTAAAGAAACTAACCCACCAAGTAATGGCAAAATTACACTACAAAACAGAGTATCATAACTCTCCATCCAGGTGTCAGGTCACAATGTATATGTGCTGATTAAAAGTAAAGGTTTATTCACAGGTTCTAAAACTACCTGTGATTGAATATGCATAAAATGATTTATGAGTTGGTAACTTTAATTCGATGCTTCAGTTTCGGGTTTGGCTCGTTTGTTTAAAACTGTTTTATATTGTGTTTACAAAGTTTAGATTGTCAAAATGTGTAAGTTACATATATACCTCGTCGTCAGTAGGTTTAGAAACGTGTACATTGATGTAATATTTGGCGTTGTTCAGATAGAAATATAAGAAAAATCAAACTTAATTCAAAAATATTCTTAAAAAATGCAAACTAACCAGGACTCGCAAGTTATACAAAAAATTCAAAATTTGCCATGTCTGCCTTTAAGAAGTAGTTTTGCTATTTATTTTTATGTATGAAGCATTAACAACATACCCTATCATTTTTGTTGTCCGCAAGGTTCATCCTTCCTAATGTGCTTCCAAGCTCTCCTAACGGTAAAAGCAATTACGGATTTCTGGGTTAAAAGGAAAGGTGAAGGTAGTCCTACAGGGGTGAACCATGCCCCGAGCTAATCTGAACTTCTTCCATCACGTATCCAGCACCGCTTGAGGATGAGGGGTTATACAGTTGGACTATATCGCTTGAAAATGGGGAAATATTTGATGGTTCTTTTTGAGATATTTGTTTCAGGAACAGGTAAGAGAAAAAATCTTTTGATAAATATACAATTGCCAATATTTGGTTAATATGCACTTTTGTTTGTGTGCAACTCTGTTTTGCGTCATGAGTTGGGACTAGGTTCCAGTACATTTAAAACATACATAGTGAATTCTTACCTTTTCCTGCAAGCAACCTTGGTAGCTAATCAGAAGATCTTTAAAGCTACGATCTCTGCCCGCGTGGTTCGCTTCCTGGCAAATGCATGTCTGATGAAAAATTCATCTTTCATCTCATCTCCCTCTAAGGTTGCTGTCCTGATATGACTACTAAAATTTGTTAGTAGGGCATAAACCCAATGTAATTTCCTTTCTCCACTATTTTAGGAAAAAACACTCAAAATGAAGGGTATGGTTTAATAAGACTGGAGATCATTTCCCCTGAGCTATCATTCGAGTTATGACATCCCCACAAAACAACAAGCCTTATTTAAGATTATCCGAGAAGCGAGTACGCGGAATCTCGCGACTTCACAACAAGACCCGAATTAGAATGATTAAGAGCTCCGATGTGCTCACAGCTAGCTTGTAACACGCTTATCAGAAGCTCGCTAGCCA